>JAVSBS010021442.1:89482-215747 GCA_033124195.1 Coracias cyanogaster
GTAGCTACTGCAAAGGGATGAAGAACTTCCAATTTTTCTTCCATTACTGCAGTGCTGATTCAATCAGCAGGCTGGGCTGTAAGACACTTAGTCCAGTCAACAACCTCTGAAACTCAAGGTGGCTGAGTGTGCTCAGAGTTGGCCAAAGCACCCTTGGCACCTGGGCCCAGGTAGGGCATGGCTGCCTCAACTAACTTTTTAAGAAAGAAATTGTATTTGCATATCAAAAAAATAATTTTGCTTAATGGGAATGACAATACTTATTACTTCTCATTTCAAACACAGGACTAATTGTCTCCTGTTCCTAGTAAGCAATTTAAAGAAATGCTGGTGTAGGAAGAACTAGATAATGAAGCTCTTTTCATCTGACTGTTACATGTAATTTACTTTCAAATCAACTCCCCTGGGAGGTGCCACAGGCTGTGACATTGCAGAGAGTCTTTTAATGGTTTTGGCAAGAAGTCAAAGCAGAAAACTTTGTGTTTTAGTCCCAGGACCTCGGTGGCTAATATTTCAAGACAGGGGGTTAAGGGGATGGGGGTGTTAAATGTGATGTAGCACACCGAGGTCACTATAATCAAAAGGAGCTGGTAGGGAGAGAATCACACATTTGAAGTGAATGGCTGAGAGGTCTGGGATGCATCAACTTACAGGTGTTGCCTAGACATATTCCTGAACTTTAGCTATTTTCTTCTATTTTAGGGGAAGAAAGGAAAGGAAAATAAACTACTTGTTTCATTTTTTCACCCATCAAATATGAAAAATATCAGTTATATTTACAAATTTAGATTCCTTACATAACCACTTAATTGAGGGAAAACAGCACATTTCAGAACTAAACTGAAAATGTTTTTGTTTAGGTTGTTTTGTTTTGTTTTCCAAGAGTTAATTAGCCTCAGTTTCCCTCACTACTGCCTCCAGCAAAAAGCAGATTAAGCAGAGCTTCCATACAAATGCTTTTTATCTTGCTATGCATTGCGCTTTGCAGCTGCTTGTTGGAGTCATGCTGTTGAAAATGAACTTTTTATCTTCTAGTTGGTAAGAATTAGTGGTTTTCTGCTCTCAGGCTGCACAACTATTTTCTCCAGCCTGCGTTAGAAAGACTGAACTTCCACAGGATCAGTGTGTAGCACTGATAAACTGACTATCTGTAGTTTCCCATCTGTTAAGTGCTTCTCAGTCTGGATATCCAGCTTGCTGCTTGAAATTCATTGGATAGAGTTTTGCAGTGAGCAGACTTCAAATGACTGCTGCTTTGCTTCTTGAATTTGACTCAAGAAATAAGGGCAGGTCAAGAAAGACAGCCTCTTATACTTAAGCATTTGATACAACAGAAGACCGCTAAGCATGTCCACTGGCATAAGGCCTGATTCCACTTTACTTGTATCATTCTCATGCAAATGTAAACCACTTGCTGTGTTTCTGATGTAGCATTACTTAGGTCCTTTAAATAAAGCATAGTTAGTCTGGTACTTCCCTGAGAAGTCCTCTTTAGGTGTTGCTTGCAGGGAAAGCCAGGTAGCAACAGCATCAGAAGTGAGAGCAGAACAGGTTGGGATGGACATCCTTTAGTGAAACCCACTGTCCCTTTGGGTTCAGTGACATCCTAGGGACCTCAGACTTGCATGTTCACATCTGTGGAGCTGGATCAAGGGATATAAAAGCATATTAAAGCTCCTTTGGACTTGTGCCCACTTATCCTGGGCTTCAGGAGGTACAAAACAGAACACAGGGACCATGAGGTTGCTCATGTTATCTATTTGCTGGAGGAGAGGCTGGAGTTCAGAGTCCACAGAAAAGACTTGTTCAGCTGCTGGACACTGGCAGACTGAGTGCCTCTTGGCTCTTTGGGGGAAGAGCTCAAAGCAGCTTGAACTCATCAAGGTTTTAAATAGTGGAAATATCACCTGTAAGCAGTGTTGCACACTGGTGTGATTGGAAGGACATTTGTCTGGGAGATGTTCTGTCATGTTGTTGTAATAGTGAAAAGCATTGTCTGGAGTTTAAGAATCTCATATGGGTATTATCTCTTTTTTTGCCTAGCAGAGCCAAACAGCTGGGGTGGGATAATGCCCCAGCAGCCTTATGAGAAAACTGTTTGAACTGAAAAAACAGCTGTTTTCAAAACCTGTAGGTTTTACTCTAAAACCATGCTGCTTGTTTCAGAGACGGTAGCTGATGGCTCTGTTGCTGCCCACCCTTCTTTTTTTGGCTTTTCAGCTTTTCTAAGATCTAGTGCAAAGTTGATGGTGATTTTGCTGTTGACTCCAATGGGGCTTTATATCAGCACTTCATTGATTTACTAGCTCTTTTCCTAAAGCAGCTACGTATGCACATAATTAGACACATCTTCTAATTTAATCATGCATTCAGATCACCACATCTAGATTCCTCAAGATCTGAGGGATACCATGCCAGAAATATAAGGTTTCAACTATTTCAGTCTCCTCTGGCCTGGGAAAGGCCATTTTCTCTCCCAGAGCAATTGAACATTGACTGTGGTTTTGCCAGTTTTGTTCTGCTTTGATAAATGCAGCAAACCTACTTGGTTATTAGTCATGGGACATGTAGATTAATAAAGAGGGTGAAACAAGTACTGGCCTTAATATTTGTCTGTCTGGCCAGGAAAGGTGGCTGAATGCAGATTTTTCTCATGATTTCTGCTTTATCATGTTGTGTACTTGCTGATCACAAAGCAAAGACCTTTTTTGTGTATATCAGCACCCCCTTTCACTTCTCTTCCTAAAAACATTAAATCAGCACCATAGTTTTCTAGAACTATATATTTTTACTGTCTTTTCTCCCAAAATCAATAAGCCTTTGCAGCAGTCTTATTTCTAGGTGATAAGCAGACAGTAGCTGCAAAGCTGTTGTATTCAATGATGCTTAGGAGTTTTGATATGGTGGTACTTTTTTTTGATGGAGAGGTAGTGAAATCCTAAAAACCCTGAGGTTGTTACCTTATAGTGGAAGCAAGAGTTTTTTTATGAATATTTGAACTTAAAAGATATTTATTTTTTATGCAGAAAAGGTGCTGTGAATGTCCTCATTGAATAATTACATAACTTCCATACTATTAGGTTGCACTGGTGGGCAGTGTACACTAGTATTTAAAAACTTTTCAATGGTGGTTAATGCTTCATCCTTCAATTCACTGAGTAATAATGAAGTGTCAGGATAGTGTGAGAAATGCCCTGGGGAGGTGGCAAATTTCTGCAATTAGCAGTGTGAAAATGGTAGATTTGTTAGCCAATCTCCATGCATTATTAAAAGCAGCAGAAACAAGAGCTGCCCACTGTTCTCTCTCCTGATAGGGATAGTTTCCTTATTTTTTCCTTGCTTTGCTTCCCAGCTGGTCACTTTATCTGACACACTGGCTTTGTTTCAAGCCTGGCTGGGAAACTTGTCCTGGGCACTCATTCTGAGCATCGACAATTTTTTTTTTTCCCTACCCAGACGACTGCTTGGCAGCCATGTCTGAGATGAAATCGCCCCTGCTCCAGCCCAGATAAGCTAATCCTCTGCTTGCCTGGCAGAACTGAAGCTTGATGATGGCTTCAGGTGCTGTGAGAGATGGTTGTCCCACACCTTTTCTGTCTTTTCTGTATATTACCTTAATCCTTCACAAGATTGCCCTCAGCAAACTCACACAGACAGGAGATGTGGGTGAACAATAATATTCCCTTCTGCTCTCATAGCCAGTTTGGTCTGTCCACATTATCTCCCTGCTGCAAACAGGAACATTAATATATACCTACCTTCTCCTAGAAATAGGGCTGACTGTATGTACCTGCCTTTGATGCACCTTTCCCTGTGCCAGAGCTGAACATGCTCTGAATATATTCTCAGCTCCTCTTTTCCCCTGATACTGGCTAAGTACCAGCCTCTCTTCACTTGTTGCAACCTCCTGATCCTCTGTGCCACTAATAACTGTATTCAGTTTTTTGTCCTCTGCACAAGAGATCCAATATTGTACCTGCTGCACTCCATGTTGCACTTTTCCCTCAATCTGGAGTGCTTTGAAGCACAGCTAATGAGAACTGAATAATGATACCATCTGGGCACTAAACTGAGTCTTCTCACATAATTTGTCCTACTAACAGTGCTGGTATAAGAACGTGATACATGCACAAATATGCTGTAACACAAAATTGTTTTATTGCTGTAACTTGTAATATTGGTGCAAAGAATATCCTAGATTGCAGCTGACTGCCCTCACACCAGATTTTGTACTTGCATGTCAGTAAAGAAGCTGCACAAAATCACAGACATCTTAAAGCCGTAGGGAGTAGCTTGGCTAGGAAATCTGAATTTCCAGAAGGCCTGTTTCTGGGCTACACTTCACTAATGAAGACTCTCTACAGTAACCATGTGTAGAGAAAATAGCTTAAGCTCAGTTCTTCTGGAAAATACCACCTGGTGCAATAGGTGGGTCTTGTCTGGCCTCCCACTTCAGTTCCCTTCTGAAGCTTTGCAGGGTGGGTCCCAAAGTGTTACTGGGTGAACTGAGAGGGAGAAAGATGATGTGAAAATCAGGTTTACCAAAAGATGGGGCTAGAGACTTCCTTCCCCAGGAAAGATGCTGCCCAGCTGGCACCCTGGGCACCTGCTTCTGAGCCCTAAAGCAGCTTGGGAGTCCTGTTTACCAATAGATAGTGCTAGAAAGCTTCACTTTTTCAAGCTGCTGGGCTTCAAGGAGCTATTCTGTTAAAAGGCAAGCGTGGGCAACTGTACAGCCATTGGATTTGTATTTCAGCAAGGCAGGACAAGGCATATTTGACCTCCTGGATATGTGCTTAAATTCTGATTTATTCAAGCAGGAGGAGAAAGCATCCTTTGTGCATGCTTATTCAATAGCAGTACAAAACAAGAACTAATTAGACTAGCTCAGCCATTAAAGCAAAACCTATTTTATTATGCAAGATGAAAACATGCTACTGGAATCACCCTGTACAATTAGACCTATATTGCTGCTAAAACAATGTTTTGTTGATTAGTCCCACAGATGCCCAAAGGCAGGTGTCTCCTCGGAGGTCATTTACAGCTCTTCAGTGTAAGATACATTCAGAGATGTTATGTGAGAAGAGACCAATTGCTCCTTGTCTTGCATTCATGAAGACCTTTGCATAACATTGATTTTTTTCTTGTTGTTTAGAGAGTAACAAATGTTACTTGTAACAGTCCAGCTCCTCCATCTTCAAAGCACCTTGGCAATTTTGAAAATCTAGCTGGATTTGTTCTGAAGTTGGGTAGATTTTCCTTCTCTGTGTGTAACGTGATTTATCTGGCCAAAGTAGAGATGGATTGGCAAAAGAGCTGTGTGGGAGAAGGAAGCTTTCTTTATCAATGCTTTTGCAATATAGATTTTTACAGGTTGACATCAGAGCTTAACCTCTGACTAAAAGTTGTTCCAAACAAGTGCAGTTCATCTTAGTTCACAGGCTTGTAGTCAAATTCTTCACAGGCAGGTTTTATTATAACAAACTAGTAAAGCTAGCAGCTTGAACATTCAGGGCTGTCTGGCTATCATACATGCTCTAATACATTAAGTTGTTGGCTCAATATGTAGCCCTTAAAGGCAAACACATACATAAGCCCTTGTAAGATCAGAGTTTAAGAGTTAGGCCTCCAGCTCCAGTTGTGGTGGGAATTTGGTACCTACTGCTTAAGCTGTTATCAAAATCCTATCAGCTTCTACATTCTCTATTAACCAGTGGAGACAAAACTAATAGCAAGATATATTTGTATTGAACTGTTTCTTTCATGAGGTATCTGTTTGCATTCAGAGCAGTTGAGCAATTCTTAGTATAGCCATTGTCTTCTACTAGGTGCAAATATCATCCCTGTACTGTTACAGGCAAAGATGGAAAGAAAAGTTGGTGTCAGCCTTAATTCTGCATTTTCTAAAGGCTTAAATTGGTTTAAGATAGACCTTTCACACCACTGGGATGACTTTTGTATTTCAGCCTTCAGGGGGAAGGTCAGTATGGGTTTTACAACAAGTAATTTTTTTGGAAGAGCACTATCAGGGTTCATGGGCCCAGAACTTGAAATATTCTGCTGTTTGCAAAGTTCACATAATTATGTACTGTTTCTAAGCAAATCTATCGGAGCTTATCTTCCTAAAAATAAACCAGCAGATGCAGCCCAATATGTCTGAGCTCCTCTAAAATATACACAGAGAACACAGTATCTGAGGCACATTATTATGAAGAACTGGGAAAACATGCCTTAAAACTGTTTATAGGTATCTGAGCATATAAAAATCTGGTAGTATGTGAACCTTCACGTTGAAGACTTGATTCAAGAGAAACCTTTCTGCTGATGATACTGATGGGCTTGAATCCTAAGTGTCTGCACAAGCAATAGATGTGTTGTTTGCCAAAGTGTTCACTCACTGCATAAAGTTTGGAAGGATATTCACACTCTTAGATTTTTTTTATCTGGTAGACTTGGTCATGTTCATTGGCGGATAACTGAGGAAGAGAACTTTTACCTTCTATTAAATGTCAGGAAGCAAAAACAAGACTAAATGTCTCATTGACCGATTCCAGACGCAGTATTGAATGAGAGCCAGTCACTATTCGGGCAAACCAGCTAACAAAGCACATGCCAAATTTTTGGTGATGCCAACTCCTCCAGAAAGACAAATGGCTAAGAATTGAACTCAGAAGCAGCATGGACAGTAAACTAAAAGTAGGTGCAATTTAAGGATGGCTGTGAGGTAATCTGTGGGCAGCCCAGGTAGCCTCAGTGCCCAAGGTGACTGAGGAAGCTCTGTGGTCCTGGGTAGGAAGATGCTGCTGCCTGGCAAAATTAGATGTGGTCCCTACATGGAGTTTGGAAAGAGATGAAGAAAATGAATCTGACCCTCTGGGCCACATAATAAAGGGAGATAAACAGTTAAGGAGGAAAATATATTGAAGAAAAAAAGACTTTAACAGCATCTGTTGATAGCCACAGTGCTATTTCTAGTGAAAATGTAATAAGCTACAAGATTAAACATGTATAATCTTTGTACTATGAAGCAGGTTGAGATTGCTTTCAGGGTACAGCAGAGAGAATTCCACAAACACACAAGTAAAAGCAATGTTGTCTGGGCTTCAAGCTCCATTTTCTGCTATTCAGATAAAAAAAATTATCTAAATCCTATCTCACATTGACAGGCACCAGAACAAGGTCAGTTCATCACAGTGGAGTGGTGGAGGAAGAGAAGGGTTACTGTGATCTAGATGGCTCAGAAACAAGAGCAAGTTTGCCAGGGTTTCAGCTGATCATTGCTTCTCCTATCTCATGATGTTAAAAGCAGCTCTGTGTGGGTGGCTGTGGGAGGCAAACACAAGGAGATGGAGCCCTTGCTTGGTTAGACTGCAAGGCAAAGGGCCATTGTGAGGCTGAGCAAGGATCTGCTTTGCTTGCAGAATGAAAGAATTACTGTGACTAATTGTAAGGTCCTGAGTTGCAATTTAGACCTGAACCATGCTAAAGAAACCAAAGTTTTCTAAGAGGACGGCAATCAACCAGTTTGGGCAGAGAAATTTAAAAAGGAAGAAGAAAGGTCAGGGATAAAAATAAGTGGTCTGTAAGGATGTAAAAGCCTCAGAAGGGGAAGATAATGGAAACATGTATCCACATAAAATTTGCGTTGTTGAATCTCATAATCACACAGGCCTGAAAACACTCCAAAATTATTACATAATCCATCGTCCTGTTTCAAAGCAGGATCAGTTATACCTCTCACTTCTGGCAGTTTTCAGTTTGCCTGATGCTGAAGGTGATGCAGCAATAAATCCTTCACAGCCTCAGCAGGAAGTCTTTCCTACCTATTGAAAGCTTTTCCTAATGCCTAACTTAATACATCCTGCAGTAAGTTGAACCAATTCTTGCCTTAGCTAACACAAATACAAACAGATGATCCCTTTGTCACTGCAGCTCTCTTCAATATTTGAAGATTGTACTATTCTCTCAATTTTCTCCTTTATGCACATTAATCTTTTGTTAGAGATTGGATTTTTCTAGACTTTAGGCCGTAATTGTTTGCCTCTGCATTCTTTCCACTTGATCCATTTCTTCTATCTTTAGTATCCAAAACTGCATGAGCAAAGATAGCTACAACTCTTCCAGGAGTCAATAGAAATATTTCAGGGTTCTCAGATACTTTTGATCTATGTATCCCTGTTTGAGGTTGTTCTGTCTTACCATGATGCAACTTTGTTTTACTGTGATCAGCTATTGCTCCCCAGTTTTTCTACAGCAGAGCAAGTCTGGCCTTCTGTGCCTATCATACAGATAATCTCCAGGAAGAGAAAAATATGCAGCTTGTCACTTAGTGATAAGGATGAAATATCTGATCTGGGTCTGCAGGCACTTTTTCAGTAAAACATAGTCCTCTTACATCAGACTTTTGCAGTATCACCCATATCTCTAGTGACTAATTTAACCAAGTTCTGTGAGAAATACATAGCTACTTTAAAGCCAAGAAATAGGCTTTCCACTGATCAGCTGAGTTTTGTGGTAGTAGATGGTATCCCAGTAGGAGGCAATTAAAGCCATTCCTGTGGGTATGTGCTGCAGCAGGATGGGAGGAGTGCAGCTGCAGCCATCGGGACCTGGGGGTGAGTGCAGGAGACTCCAGCTCCCTCTTTACTCAATGGAGAGAAAAACACTTCCAAGGAGGGCAATCCCATGTATTTTAGAATCATACCAGCAGTTAGGTTGGAAATACCCTTAAGGTCGAGTTCAGCTGTAAACCTAACACTACCAAGTCCACCACTAAACTGTGTCCTTAAGTGCCATGTGTACACCTCTTAAATATCTCAAGGGACAGTGACTCCACCACTTCCCTGGGCAGTCTGATGTAGTGCTTGATAACCCTTTTGGTGAAGAAACTTTTCCCAATACCCAATTTAAAACTCCCCTTGTGCAACATGAGGCCATTTCCTCTTGTCCTATCACTGATTTCAGAAGAGGCTGACATTTACCTTGCTACAACCTCCTTTCATGTAGTTGTAGAGAGTGATAAGGTCTCCCTTGAGGCTTTTCTCCAGACTAAACAACCCCAGTCCTTTCGGCTGTTTCTCATGGGTCTTGTACTCTAGACCCTTCCCCAGCTTTGTTGCCCTTTTTTAGACATGCTCCAGCACCTCGATATCCTTCTTGTAGTGAGCGGCCCAAAACTGAACCCAGTACTTGAGGTGCCACCTCACCAGTGCCAACTACAGGGACACTTGCTTCCCCAGTCCTGCTGGCCACACCATTTCTGATACAAACTGTGATGCTATTGGCCTTCTTGGCCACCTGGGCAGACTGCTGCATTTAACTCCATTCACCACAGAAATAGAAGGGTGGAGGCAACTGGGCCAGATAGCTTAGCCAAGCTGAGCTGGCTGTGAAGAGCAGCATTCCCTCTTACTGCTAGAAGTCTTCCTAATGATTATTTTCTGTATTTAATCATTTTCAAATTACCCAAGTCACTAAAATGCCTGAAGTACATGGGACAATTAAACAGGAGCATGTGGCCATGCATACTATTTGTCAAGGTAAAATGGAGATCTGTTCAGTCTCCCTCCATGTCAGTACCTGGTTCACAGCAGAAGCTTCTGGAGGGGAAAACCCTGCACAGTGTATTATTTGGTCTCTGCTGCACTAGATGAGAAATATATTTTGCTCTTGTATATCATTATTCATTTTCCTGCAGGTGCTCACCTGTCTTTGGACCAAAGCATGAAGGTCGAGAGCTGCTGCTTTATCCTTGTCAGTGGCTTGGTGCAGGTGCTAATCTAAGACACAAATGCCTAATTCTATTTTGAGACTGACTTGTTAGCCATGTAAAATGTAACAGTTCACAGGTGTTTGGAGAAAGTTTAGCACATTAGCACACTTTTTTTGTGATTATTTTAATGGAACTCCTTAAATAACTATTAAACTTTGACAGCACCAAGCAGCAGAAGCAAAAACTATTTAAAAATAAAATGAGGAGAGGGATAAAAGCAGTGCAGTTGTTTGTTTGTTTGCCTTAAAAAAAAAAAAAAAAGCAATAGGTCCCAGCTAGCATCTCCTTTGGGATCAGGCTACCGGTGGGGAACTCTGTGCTTCCTTTGCTAGCACAGACCTATGACACATTTCACTGTTGATTTCTCTGGTAATTATCTACCCTTAGTTCTATTGCTGTTCTCATTTCTATGCAAATGCATAGTAGGAGTTCCCACCTCAAAAGTGTAAGTGTAGTTAAGGATAGGTCTAACCCTACCTTTAGCTTTTCTCCCAAGTTTTCTCATGCTAACATACAGCTGGACTTGATTTTGGCTGAGCTCCAGAGCTCACTGGAGGCTTCATGTCCAGCTGTGGCTGCCTCTGCATCACCCACTGGGCTCCTGAACCTGTGACTTTGATGGATCAGGTACAGGAACTGTCCTATGTCACTTATGTAGCTAAGATTTAGCCTTGCCAGACATAGCACCATCCTGTTTCCCTCTCAGACTTGCGTTCACAGCAGAAGCTGATCAAGAGATTTCTATCATGGCAAAAAAAAAATTAATTTTTGGGCCTGCCTTCTATAGGAGCGTGCTTGTCTAACAGTGAAACTGAAACACACACAAAAAATCTGCTTTCTAAGGGCCTTGTCTGGCTAAACCCTCAGAGATTCACAAAGTAGGTATGTTTGTCCTGCTTGTCTCTCCCTGGTGCACTGCCCTGCCTGGTGAGCTCTGCCAGCTAGAAACTGCTTTGGAAAGTCCTTGGGCTTGAGCAGCTAGAGCAGCAGTGCTCTGAATATAGACTGAGTGATTTCATTGCTTTTTTCAGCCCTCTTCCTCTCTGCAACATGCAGGCACATAAAATGAATAGTCTTGAGGTTGATATGGTTACAAAGATTGCCTTTAAGAAGTAATGGGCAAAGTGTTATTAAAAATAACCCTCTGATGGCAAACAGATGCACGACACGGTAGAAGAGAATGTGTAAGTGTGGACTTGAACCTGTTAGCTGCCTCAAATATTTTTCACTTCAATTTTGGCAATTTATTTTGTGCTTTCTCCTGTCTCCTCTGAAATGAGGGAAAATGATGGCAGTGCCACTGAGACACAGTGCTGAAGGATGTTCTACTAGCCTGTTGACAAGCAGGTAGGCAGTGCTGTGAGGCTTCCTGGGCTCTCCTCTCCAGCACAGGTTGTTTCTCTGAGCAGCACTGGGTGGACTGATGACTCAGACACTTTGCCTTCTGAAATGAAAGGAACAGTAATTGGACAGGACAGAATTCACACTGCTTTTGATATCTGCAGAAAACTACATTAAAAGCAAATATCACAGCTCCTGGAAAACAAAGGTGCTCGCAAAGGTAAAAGGCCAAAGGCAGCTCACCCTACAAAGAAAATGGAGGCAAGATTAAATATCTGCCACCTGGATGGAGGAGCAGAATAAGAGAATAATGGGAAGAAAGTATTAAGGGTTAAGAAAGAAAGGGGGAAATGATTCCTTTAGGTATTAAAGATTTAACCCAGTAAATCTCCTTCTTTCTCTTATTTCTGGGATAAAAATAAGAGCACTTGTAAAGCTTAAGAGCTAGATTTGAGAAGACAGCTGTGAGTATAAGGATGCTCAGACACAACTGGGGACTATTGAAATCCCTAAGCTGCTTTTTCTTAGGAGAAAAAAAAAAAACCATTAAAAAAAAAAATCTTGTGTCTGCAATTTTTTTAGACTACTGCAGTTTTAAAAAATCTACTTACTTATAGTGATCTTTGTTTACTTAAGTGAAGTCTTTCACTGGCAGGAGCAATTGGTTTGGCACTTGTCAGGCAGCTGCTTTCTGTGTTTACCAGAAGTACCTGGGGAAACTGCTCTTTTCCAGGCTAAAATTGGTGTCCAGGGTGATGAAGGCCCTGGAAGTGCCTGCCTTTCCTCATAACCACTTTGGGCAATCTGTCCCACTAGCTCAGATGAATGAGGTAACAGCTTTCATATAGATTAAAATTAATGCAAATCATATGTGAGTACCCAAAGCTTATGTGTGCCAGGTCTAAAGTCTTGTCCTGCAAAGCTCCTCTTGGACAGTACAGCTTTCAGGTTTGAAGTGGAGAGGGGCTTAAAGTCTAGCAAACTTGAATCCGCTTAAACTCTGAGAAACCCCACATAGATGGAGGCATGCCCTAGACTCCTAAATGGGAACTATTGCCAGCTCCAGAATGGCCTGACCATTAATTCAAAATTCCTAAAAACTAGACAAGGTTTCCCAAAGGTGGTGGTATTTTTGTTGCTTTCCCAAGTGGATGCTGTAGAGAATATTTTTCTATAAAATATGTTCAATTTCTGCAAAGTTCAGATGTAAGCAGAGCAAACTGAGTGTGAGCTGAACAAAATCTTGATGCTCCTTGTTTTCCTGTGTTGGTCACAGTGGACTGTCCTGTCCTCTTTAATGTGAAGCAGCCACTAAAAGGTAAAGACAGACTGAACTGAAGATTAAGTCCTGAACACTCTTGGCTTTCAGAAGTGTTTTCCCTAAAACCTGCTTCTCCTGCAAAAGGATATCTTGGATTGGGATCTCTCTCAGCAACTTTCACACCATACCTGATAAGGGCAAGAAAAGGTTCTCTCATGGCTGGGGCTTCATTTTGCACCCTGGAGCATGGAAGTCAAGCTATGCTCTTGGCTTTGTGATGTTCATCTTCAATGTGAAAGATCCAAGACTTGGACCCTTCCTGGCAGGGCTCACTAATGTTTTCATGAGGCAGACTAGTACATAACTTTGCAGCTGTATTAGATGGCCTTAAGGACTTACTTTCCCGTTAACATGGGAAAATGGAGCTGCTCAGGAGACATACATCAAGTGTATACTGAGAGGCTATTCTTAGACTCAATTTTATGGACAGAATCACATTTGAAGCAGGTTCCTGTTAAGACAGAAAATACTGTGCTCACTGCAAAAAAAACATGCCTGTTCCATAATGTACTTGGGGTTATTTGCATTTTATGCCAGCAATAAAACACAGCAGATTTACAGGGACTCTGCCAACCTGGTTATTGGGCTAAAAATCTGACTTCCCCCTGCTGCTTTGTAATAAGCAATAAATGAACAAACACTGTTCCCTAAGCTGCACCCATGCCAGCTCATACAACCCAGGATGCTTCTCTGTAGGGAGAGGCTGAATAAGAAAGAGGCCTCTTTGTTGTCTAGATCAGAAGTGCTGATTAAAGCAATGTTGGACAGAACATTAGCTGGCACTAATGACAGCTTTAGTGTCCTCATCCAGAGGAGTCTTGCTTTCAGGACAGCTGAGTCGATACTGGGAGAGATATGGGTCAGTCACCTCATCTGATCAGCTGATTTGTTTCATAGGCTGGTATAATGCTTGTGAGCTGCAAAATGCTTTGAATCTTTCTGCTAAAGAAAGAGGAATCGAGAGATCATTCTTCCTTGGAATACAAGAAAAGATTTAAAGAGGAGATTTGGGGTTTTTTTAGGTACACTATAACATTAGTCCAGATCTAAATATTTCTGGACTACTTTAGTTATTCCAACTAAAAAGTCACTATTGATCATTATCACTAACAAATTTGCTAAGAAAAGAACATTTAGTGATTTAGAGAGAGAGAGAGAGAGGGTTCTTTTCAGCAAGAGGACTGGTCTTTCTCAATTCTTCCTCAAAAGGATGATAATTTTGGAAAGAGTGGGAAGACAAGGAAGGGTAGCCCAAAAAAATAGGATTTACTATCAAAATCTGTGCACTGCCATTTCCATATGCAATGCTTATGTAATGGAGTGCTAAATAAAAATCAGATCATAAAAAATAATCATAAGAAAAATCAAAAGCCACACTGCAAATGCATAACCCCAAGCAAAGAGACTCCTTTCACCAATGTTTTTGCGAACAGCGGATGCTTAAAAATTAAATCTTAGTGTACTATATGCATATAAAAACCAGAACCTGTGAGTAAATTCAGAGTCAAAATGTCTTCAAGCACTGCTTTGGCTCTGCATCACCCTTTCTACAGCTTCACTCTGTTCCTTCTTCCACTGCAGTCACTGCAATGACTGATTTTTCTTCCACCTAATTTTAGCTATTTAATAATGTGGCAGCCATTGTATTACAGAGCTCTAGCTTTCTTCTCTAGTTAGTGGAGTCAAATAAGGGAATAACCTTCTGGAAGTACTTGGTTTGGATACCCACCTTAATAAGGTGAGCCACACTCACTTTTACCTTTCTAAAAGTTGTGACAGGGAGAGTATGGCGACTTTCTTTTTAATTATATATTTTGATAACGCTTGAATGGCTACCACACACAGGAAGAGACGAGGAGTCCTCCTGAAAGGCAGAGATAAAAAGAACCCAAGGCTCTGCTTTCCGGCAGGTCAGTGGCAGAAGCAAGAACAGACTCTGCCTTTCAGCCCCTGCTCCCTCTACTCATATTTGTTGCAGTCTTTTCTGTTCCATCCTTCTACCTCTGTTCCTTCATCCTCCGCAGCCAGGCTTATATTTATGACATGTTTCAGGCACAACTATCTCTCTGCTCAGATCACCTCTGTTTCTCCTCTGAAAACAGGTGGACAAAAATTATTTGATCCCAGTGGAGCTAAACATCTTTGTGGTTCAGTGAACCCCTTAAGAGAAACTCAAGGAGATATAAACTTTTAGCGTCAGTGAGATTATTAGAGCTTAATGGCTTAAACCAGCAGCTAGTAAGGGCAGCTCTGGAACGCATCCTTGTTCAAAACAAATTCTGTAGTTTGGTGTCCCCTTGGGGAGCAGGATTGCAAGTGACCTACATTAACTAGATCCTGGTTTCATCAATTGTCAAACTCAGAAGAAAAAATGGGAATTTGGCTAAAGGATTAAATATAAAAGAATAGTACAAATAGGAAAGGACAGCACTAAAGAGGCAAAACTACCATTCAATCTATTAAGCAAGGAAAAGAGATTAAGGGTACTAGTAATCAGAGGATAACTAGGAAAAAAAAAAATCTAACAAGGAAAAGGGTATCTTACAAAAGAATTGAGAAATCTAACAGTTAACAGCAAAATGGAGGTTGAAATGTTTAGTACCCTTATAGATATTACCCAGTTGTCACTAAAAAAAGACAACCATTTTGTAAATGACCTCTTCAGGTGCTTGGTACAAAGGTAGAAACACAAAATAGAGCAAGTGTGTGTGGCACATACTCCTTACAGCACTTCACCAAGATCTGAACTGATGTAAGAAATGTGTAACTTGTCCCACGGCGTGTCCTGGTGCATAGTCAGTGCTTCACCAGCCCATAATACCTCCTGGAGGATTTTAACAAGGTAAAAGCTCTGGTTATCTTCAGCACTTTTCCAATATAGTGGTCACTTTCCAGCGTGAGCAGTCTAATAGTTGCCTTCAAACTGGCAGTACAAAACAGAAGTAGGTGACTTAGTTCTCAGAATCACACAAAAATCCATTGCACATAATTGAAGTTTTTTAACCACACAAGTGGAAAGATGTTCACTTTTACTCTTGGTACCCACCCAGAGTGGATGCTTTCAGGTTTCTAGACACTGATCAGGTACAAACTGTTATAGCTTGGGATGAACACTGGATTTCTGAGGGAGAGCTGAGCAATCTGTTTTGTTTCTGAAAGTAGACACACACTTCAGTATGGGAAATGGTCTTTAATGGGAGCCATTCATGTGAGCTAAGAATTAATACTGGCACATCCACATTTCCAAAGCAGTTTTGGGGTTCCTTTATATCTTTGCATTCTGGAATATCCATGTAGATTCTTCGCAAGTGAAAATTTGCATGTAAATATTTTTTCAGCCTCTGTTTTATTGCTAATCTGTGCTCTCATCTCAGCCTGCTGAGGTTTGAAATTAACTATATAGGCAGTCTTTGAGGTTAGAGGGCAAACACTTATTCGACAAATCTGTAGAGAAGTTTAGTTCTGTGATGTCAAGTCTGGAAGCCAGCTATTCTGGGATGTCATCTTAAATGCCCTTATATTCAGTAAAATGAGAACATGGTGAATAATTTAAACTCAAACAATGCATGTGTGCAGATACATGTCATCCCTCAGTGCCATCATCCAGTGACAAGGAACAGATCATGTTCTTGAAAAGGTGTTCAGATGCTATTACACAGCTTTGCTCCCAGACCTCCTCTTAACTCCACTTGGAGTTCCTGCTTCAGTGCTTGAGAAAAGGTTTCTCTTCATCCCCAAAAGATTATAAACAAGTCTCCTGCTGTTCTTCCCTCACTTTTTAAAGATTTACATTTCTAGTATATTGGGACGTCATCTTTAGAGGCCTGTGCTTTACCTGTTAGAAGCTCACTTCAAGTTGTTAATTCAACCTCTCACTGAAGCTGGGTGACAAGGATATGCTTATGATAAAACTTTGGGATATTAAAGCAAGATGGGAGCTAAATTAGCCTGAAAATCTGTCAGGGGCAAGGTGGAAGTATACAAGTTTATGTCTCAATAACTAAATTAACTTCCTGGTAAAAAGCTACATGCTGTTTGGGTCAGGATGGGTGCAAGCAATGAGGTTCATTTGCACATACTGCATGAAAGGTAGCTCAGACTTACCCTGCAGTTTGAGTCAGGGGAACAAGTAATTGAACTAAAAATAGTTCAATAGTCTGCAAAAGGTAGTTTGCACTTCCTATGCAGCTGAATGGCAAGTATAAGTGAATGGGACATTTTAATATCAACTGCTCTTATATCCTGCAAGGACTACTGAAAGTGAATGCAATGGTACTGCAAGTATCACAGCTTGATGTCCTGTCTTCCTACACCTTAGCACTGAGCATCACATAAAGGCACAGCTAAATCAATGCAAATACCAAAAAAAAGATTGCTTTCATGAAATTTCTAATATGTCTTTAGGACAGGCTCTGTGTTTATTTTAGCAAGAAAGGACATCAGTGTGTTGCATCCTCAGAAACATGAAACAGTATAGAAATGGGGAGAAAATAATAAAGTGGAGAAGCTGCTGTACTTGCATCACAGAGAGGGGAAAAGAAGGAATAAAGTGAAATGCGTAGATAAGCCTTTGAGAGATAGTCTGAGATACCAAACAGAGAGGAGTCACAGACTAAATGAGCAACACAATTAAGTCTCCAGCAATAAAAAGGATAAATGGAAAGGGACTGAAGAAGGGATCAGACAAATGAAAGCATGAAACTAACCGAGAAAACAAAACAAAGATTGAGTCTGTCAGTGTGGGTGTGCATGCAGGTCCCTGTGTTTGCAAGCACAAATATAGAACAGGAAGATGCTGATCAAATAAAAATAAAAGATTTAAAACCTGGAAAACATTCTGAAGCTGGAAGGATAAAAAAAGTGATTGCAATAAGAATGTAAACAGAGAAAGCTGTAAATTAAAGGACAAATGGAGAGAAATTGCAATTGAAACATTACAACAGTTTCAGCATTCTTGTGAGTTCCAGCAACAAGGGAAAAGAGAAGCTCTAAAACCTGAAAGCCTAGAGGTTTAGGACAATACTTGGAAGGTCATTGGCCTCAAAGAGGCATGGAGGGACTGTAGACCTCCTTGGGATAGGGAACAAAACTTGAGGATACCCTCTGGCCCTCATACCTCACGTGGCTCATCCATTTTCATTGTCTTATTCTGCTAGCAGAAGGCTACTGGCAAGATGAACAGGCAAAGCGTTGCCACTTTGTTGTCTTCAAAGCTCCTTGCTGGTCAACTTGACTCCCGTAGCTATTACACTGGCATCCATAGATGTGCTATAGGTATTGTACTGATGGTGTTGGGACATACAAAGTTCTTGATTGTTCCATCTGAAGAGTTTTGCTATGAGAAGATTTTGAGCCTCTTGTTTCATGGACTTGCAGTTAACTGCTTGTGCTTGCACTTCCCAAGCCCACTGGAAGCAATTTACAGTGTTTCCCAGGTAGGAGAGAATAAAATGAAAGTGTTGCCAGAGCTGAGCTTTCTCCTTTGCAGCATATTGTGGCAAGATTCTGGGGTGGAGAAATGTGTTACAGAAAGGGAGCTTTTTGGCTCGCTTGCAAGGCTACAGTGAGCCATAAAGCTCATATATATCTGTGGCGTGGTGAGTACTTGGGGTAAATTGAGGAAGATAACATAGCCCTTCAAGGAGGGTCTTCTGCCTGACTGGTGTCTCTGTGATCAGATGGCACCTCACATTATTGCAGGCTGCTTTGTCTCTCTGGTCCCTTTGTTGGCTGGTTGTGTGTAAGGCAGCCTGAAAAGGAGGCTGGGTCACACTGGGATTTGTCCAAGAAATACAGGAGTAAGCAACTGCATGAGTGTCTCTGCTTTCATGAGCACATTATCTTCAGGTTGGATGCTCTGTCAGGAACTGCTCAGTATCAGCTTGGCCTAATTCGTCTGTTTAGGCTGTTGATACGAGTTAGAGATTGGACCTGTTACATGGCTCAACTCTTCAGGAACTGACAGACGCAGCAGTTCCCTAGCTCCCTGAATTATTTTCAGATGCCTTAGCAGTGTTCAAGCACAATACAAATTGTGACACAAGAGATCTCTTTACAAAACACTGAACTCAGCCTCCTCCTAGTCTATTATATATCCTGTCTCCACTGAATACCCTTTGAGACAGCATAAATCATCCCAGGAAGCTTAGTCATGCGCCCACACCTGATTCAGAAGAGCAGCCTGAACACCTGTATTAATGCAACCTGGTTGTCATCTTCCCACTGCTTTTGACTGTGCCAAGTCTCTCTAAGCAGAACTGGAAGTGACCCATGTCTAAGGGAAGGGCACATACCTATGTGCAGAAAATGAGGATGCAGCTCAGTAGAACATTTGCATGTTTCAGCTTCTGTGCTGTGGCTCATCATCACCTTGCTTTTGGCAGCACAACCTTACATAGGGCTGTACTGTGAAGCAGGTCACTGAAATGATCCAGGCTAAAAATAACCTACCAAGAAAAAGAATAAATTTCTCTTCCTCTGACAGTTTTCAACAGTGTGGTCTCTTAAGAAAAATTCTTAGTGGGGTTGGACAAGCAGGAGAGGATCTTTTAGACCTGCTTGTTACCAAAGTGAGCTTCCCATGCAAATGCACTCTGAGCAACCATTGCTTAGTGTGTATTAATCCCATCCACAAGACCTTTCTGTCACTGTGTGGTTAATTAAGTGACCTTCTGAAGCTCAACAGGAAGTGAGAGGATGACTCATCCCTAGTCTCACTAATTTCAGTTCTCAGACTGATCTGGATAAAGATTGCCTCGTTCCCACACAGTACCAGAAAATCAGTGTCTTTTCACATCCTTCCACCTTTCTCCCTGGGTTTGCTCATGAAGCTAAGGTCCTGTCAAAGCAAAGCCATTATGTCTCCTATAGCATGGTTCCTGGCAATGACGTTGTCGTAGTCAGCCTGCATTCTGCATTATTACATTCCACCTGTAATTTCTGGGGTTTATGGAGTTCTTTATTTCTTTTCATGAAATGCCCTGAAAGAAAATCTATATTTTGCCTTCTATCCAGCAGATACTGAATTTCAATGGTGAATTAAGGGATTCATGTCATCTCTACTGAGCGTAAAGCTCTGGGCATCTGTCTGGCACAATATAATCAAATAGTGGACCATCCATAACATGTCTAGAGGGATTTCTTAAGCATTAGGCATGCTTTGACACCTCCATTGCCAAGGTACCTTTGATCATCCTAGCAAGCAATCCTGCAGCATTAAGCATATAAACATCTTAGAAGTTGGGTCTCAGTTTCTCTGTGGATACCAATTCCTAATTTTCTTCATTTCTACTGCACAAGTTTCCAGCATTTTCTGATGCCCTTATTGATGTTTGTAGGGTTTGCTAAAAGAGCTTTCACAGAAAAAAAAGAGAGACCACCCCTCTGAACTAAATGATACTTTGGTTTAAATACATACCTACCTAATAGTGAAAAATGTAGAATAGGTAGGTAATTAAGTCCTTGCAGCAGCTGGATAATTGTACTTGTCTCAAAAACAAAGCAAAAAATAAGCATCCATGATGAATGGCTCAGTGCAGTGAATACAAATACCAGGCTATTATGTATTGAAGTTAATAGCAACCAAATGTTAGTAGGATGGCTCAAAAGGAACAAGAGTAGGAACGTCTGATAGAGTTTAGATATTCATCAAACAAATGTGAGTCGTTAGTGGAAAGCGTCACAGAAGAAGAATGGGTGATATCATGGAAGGTGTAAGGAAAAAGTCATCATGAGTCTCTGATTTAGTGCTCATGCAAAGCACCAACCCTCACCCCCTCAGCAGTTATAAAACAATATATTTTGTCGTCTTTTCAACGCTACATCCTACAGCCTGTTTTGGCGCAACTTGCTCGTTTAACAGGCCAGGCTGAATACCATCCACATACAAATGGAGGGTGAAGTTTTTATCCAGTGCCCAAAGTGATTATGCAACCAGAGCCAGGAGCCTTAACGGTAGAAACCCTGAGAAAATGGTGTTTACAGAGTCACGTTCACAGTTCTCGCTTTGTCCCTCTTCCAGCACTGCTAGTCCCTCTGTGCTCTGACTCTATTGCCACATGCACCCACTTGTCTGTTACCTGCAGCGAGGAGCTCTTGCAAGTTCTCATCCCACTGTACGACCCATGTTCAAGTAGCCATCCATAGGGGTGTCTGCCTTGACAGCTCATGTTTTAAGGACCCATAGAATTTTCTGTAGAACTGAGGAGAAAAAGCTAATAAGCATCAGCACTCAGTGAAGCAGAGGTGTTAGGGTGGGGGATTTTTAGGGTATATTTTTTTCTGTACCCTGCTGGGCACAGCCAAACTTCCCCTCACACCTTGGTTTTTGTAGGCTAGTTCTGAAATCTGGAAAATACACAGGTCTAGCTAGGTTCACAGGTCCAGCTGAGGTACAGCACAGCTAACAGCACAGTATAGGTACTGCGCTCTACAACATTTTGGGGTTCTGATGGTGGGTGTTTTCTCTTTCCCAGAACAAGCTACTTTAGCTTTCCTACCTCCACACCCTTGTCCTGTTTGCTGTTTAACCACCAGACCAGTCCTGGGAACTCCATTCCAAATCTGACAATGTTCATGATGGCAAAGAAGTTTGCTGGGGATTTTTTCTGGTGATTTACAAAGCCAGAGGAAAAGCTTTGCTTTTACATTGTGTTGATGAGCACAGCTTTGAAGTACTCCTAAGGTCTAGAGTTTAGATACAGATCCAGAAGTTCAGATGCTTATCTGAACTGACTTTAAATTGACTGTATTACTCACTTTCCTTCCTGCAAACAATGAAGAGATATACACTATGGGGGGCAGGGAGGGGGAAACATGTGACTGAGTAAAAGTTTTCCTGAGGTCAAAAATTATTAGCTTTTACTAGTTCTCATTTTTCATCTCCTACTTTAAACTTTTGGAGGGAGGGCAGCTGGTGTCAGCCAGATCCTTTCAAACTTCACATCGTGCTGTAACTAAGCAGCCATCCACTTCAACAGTAAGGGATGATAATTGCAGGTCCTAGGCTGCAGACTGACGTCAGCTCTTCAGAGGAGGACGCTGACTGCTTAATGAATATCAGTAGACACTGTTTAGCTTCTGCTCAGAAAAGAAAACTCAAAAAATGGCTTTTAGGGAGCAGTCAGCATCCATTATCTCCTTTCTGATGATAACTTATAGATATTTCTCCTTTCATTTGAGAAAAAGAGGCCCTGGGAAGAGTTCACTTCCAGAGCAGGAACTTCAAGTGTGACAAAGATAATAAGGTGACATATAGGTCTAATTACAGGGTCCTTTTCTAGGAGAAAATTAATTTCTGTTGTATGCTTGGCATGGTACAGACAGTTCTATACTGATTCCTTACAGAGGCTTTTTATTTTGTTTAAGACATACCATTCATAATTCCCTCTGCAAAGCTTAGAAATGTGTATTACCCTCCTTCACGCTTCTCCCCTCAGTGTTTTTGGACTGTTGGGCTGCTCAGGTGGGTTGAGGGCCGGAGGTTGTTTACTTTTTCTTAATAACATGAAGAGGTGTAGTGGAGTTGATGAAGGTCCCATCTCCATGTGTGTTTGTAAGGCCCTACTGTTGCAACCTTGTCACTGGGGACATTTCTGCATACAAATTCAGGGTTAACTCATTTTTTAATAAACCCCTGAAGCAAATGAAACAGACATGTAAGGCATTGCTTGTTCTGGTATTGCACCATTCCTGTATATTTGCCGCCTTCCCACCAACACGTTCCCTCACAGAGAGGTCATGAAGAAGCCAGCTGAAACAAATCTAATAGTAGGGGGTTGTCTTCAACTCAGTGGGCTGGTTTCTGCCTCTTTGTAGTCCACTTGTGATGCCAGCGAAGCATAGAGGTCAGAAAATAAAGGAGCATACATCTTTCAAACCTGGACTGTATTCATCATGATATAGCTCAGCAGAACTAAAGTGTTATACCTGGGGATGAATTTGGTCCATTAACTTTTCCTGAATGGACAGCTTCTAGTGAGGATGCTCTTGCCCAGGGCTTACTGAGGGGAATTAATTTAAATTGCATCCTTGAGAGGAGGGAAGAGATTTTGGAAACCAGGAAAGACCAGAGAAAATAAAGGGCTGAAAAAAGAAAGCTAATAAGTGCTATGGAATTGAGCTTTGTTTTCATTGTTTTGGTATGCAGAAAAATGCATTTCCCAGTGTTCTTCAAAGCACTCCAGTAATTTTTCTTAATTAGCATGATTTAGGTGGTTGTTTCTAGCCTTTGGAATTTAGCACAAGGTTAATGCACATAAATGTATGATGACATATAGAGAAACTATAATTGTCTTTAAGATGAAGTGTTCTAGCAGCATGGAATAAGTAAGGAATTGGCTGAGTAGGTGGACTTATGTCTATCACCAAGACAAAAATCTAATAACACACTGAACGTGAGGCCTGCAGTTACATTACTCACAGGCAGTTCGGTAGCCGGAAAGCAGGGGTCAGAAGTCCCCCTGAAAATGCTTTTTCTGATATATTTGAACAAACATCGGTTTATTTTTAAGATTGTGGCTCTTTAAAACCTAGCACTTGATATTCAGGAGTGTTGCCTGTGTCTTAGTGCATTGAATTGTGTGGAACTGGGCAAGCTCAAACTTGCCTTTGAAAGTCAAATTCTTGTTTGTACTGTAAAGGTGGTAGTGAGGTATAAATGTGTGAACTTACCTGCCAGGGACTTTCAAGGTCTTTTGCTCTTCATGAGGCAGAGTTGTCTGTCTCTCTTTCTGCCCTGTCAGCTACATGTGTATGTGAATGTCCTTTCCCAGAGGGCTCTAGTAGCCTTTTGCACTGAAATCTGTCCTCTGCCCTTGAAGTTTTCTAGCCCCCATTCATAAGAGGCTCACACCTCTCTGCTTGAGCCTAGCAGATCCCTTCTTGCTCTCTACTCCTCTTCAGCAGCATCTTGGAGGTTCCTGGAGATTTATGAGCTTCTGCATGTTATGTTGTATTGTAATGCACTGGGGTGGAACTAACTCTAGCATTTCAAAAGGAGGTCTTAGGGTAAGCAGCCCTGTTCTCTGGATAGTTTTGTCCTCTGTCATTCTGTCTTTCCTTTTTAAAATGGTGGTATGTGTTCATATGCCCCCACCCATACACACAGTGCACATGCAAATACATACTGCTTATTGTTGTCTCAACCAAAAGGGAGTAAGAAGTCGTGTAGTAATGTGTCCAATGGAAGGTGACCACACTGCATGGAGAAACATCTTCAAGTATGTTGGGACTGTAGCAGCCATGCCACAGTTGGTCAACCGGTTTGCTTTGGGAGCTATGAAATAGTGTTTCAAGCCACTTAAAGAGCTTTATATCCACACCTCACCACAGGTGCATCAAACTACAGGGGTTTTCTCCTAGTAAAACAGAATTATGGGATGTGCAAGAGGAGATGAGGTCCTAGTGAGATTTGGCTTGTCCTGTATTTGTTGTGTGAAGCCAGTGAATTACATCCAGAAGCCAGTTGTTTCCATGCCAGGTCCCCAAACTCCTCTGACTAGTGTCTGCTTTGCATTAACATGAGTGGTTTTCCTGTTGTCTTTCAAGGAGTGATGCATGGTGGTGCATGTAGTTGTTTCCCTCAGAAACTCCAACTCTGTTACCATGGCTGCTCCATCTCTGAGATAATGCAAGAGCTGTCAGCCCCCACAAACTCTATACACGGTTTGCTTAGGAGCAGGAAAGAAACAGCATTTCTCTCTTCCTTTGCAAGTCGCTGGAAAGTCTCCATGGAAACATTTGTTGTTTCACAGCATCAGTTCTTTAGACAGTTTTCTTCCTTCATTCTGATCCTTTGCAAAGGAATTTGTGGATGCTGTGTGATTTCCTGTTGCCTTGAGCTGAAGGGATGGCTTACATGGCAAGACTGTCCCAAGAATACGTTTAGTGTTTCTGCACCTCTGGGTACACTGGGAGAGCACCAGCGGTCATTTTTGCCTCTCAAGCTCTACTGCAGCTATCCAAGCTGTGGCCAAGAAGTTTTGGTGCAGCATCTCATTTATATGGATAGAATTCTGTTACACAGATAACGTGACAATCCTCATTACCAGAAACTAATTAATTTCATTCTTGAGTTTTCTTTGAGGCTGTAACTGGAGAAACAAAAGGACTGAGAATGATAGAAGAAAAAAAATATAGGGTGTTAGGTCTATTAGATCTTCCTCTGTGAGTCTGATCTGAAGGAGAGCAGCCCCTTTGCAGAATATATTAGAGTCACATCATGTTTCAGCTGCTGAGGTGACACCTGAGAACAGTTAATGCTACTGGGAAAGCATATTATTCAATAAAGGAGGGAGGCAAGAAGTCAGGGTGAAATGCAGATGTGCCAGGGCAATATGTTTAGCATTATGACTTTCTCCAGTAATTTTGTTTTGCACAAGTGCAAAGTCTGTTTGTGAGTGTGACCGTGCGTATGTTTCAACATTCACATGTGTTGTATGTTTAATTATTCCATCCTGACAAACTCACAGGCCTTGAAAAGGCTGGTAGAGATGCAGACTTGTAGCAGGCATGTGTTTAACTCACAGATGTGACTACGTGTCCCACAGGCCAACCAGAAACAATCACGCTATTCAGAACATCTTCCCAGCATGAGTAAGGGCAGCAAATCCTTTTTTTTGCAGATGACTGGAGGTGCCTCAGGAGCACTATGCAGAACAATTCTTTGCAGTCTGGGGCGTGGGGGGGAACCCACAGTAACCAGTTACTTAGATGAACTTTTTTTTCTCAAGGTCTTGTATTTTTTTTCTCCAAAGTATATCCTGCAATGGGTGAAAGAAGAAAGCTTGTTTCCTCTTAAATCCCTAGACCTGCTTCTGTAAAGAGAGCTGCAGTGCTAAGCAGGTGGAGATCTGTAGGGGGAATGCATTGGGCTCAATTCATGCAAATCGCTTCCATCACATTTAAGGAGCAAAGAGGGTGTGGGGGATGCCAAGCAGTAGTTGGGGGAGATATCCCCAAGGCATGAGTCTCGGTAGGGGCTGTGCCACTGCTGCAGCCAGTGGGTTATTAAGCATTCTGCGTGGGCTGTTTGCGGGAGGAGGCGGCAGGCAGGGCGGCCTCCTGGAAATGTCAACCTGAAAGCGTGCGCTAACCTACTTCCACCAGAGAGGCTGAGGGTAAGCTGGGTGTGCACTCCCTGATCTCTCCTTGAATTTGTAAGCTGTGGCTGAAGAAGAGATTTATTTTCTGTGGGTTTGAATGTGTGACTGAATACTCATAGGGAGGGTTGTTTTGTGTTTTGAGGCTGCAGCTCCCCTGCTGTATTTCATGTTTACATTTTATGATACACTGAATCCTGTGGTGCCTTGTTCTCAGCTCTGCAATAGAAATGTCACGAAATCCATTGCAGTGTGTGCCATCCTCTGATGTTTCCAACCACTTGCTAATGCTTTCAATAAGGTCTAAATCACAGCTCCCCTGGAGAGTGCTTTCTCTCAGAGCTCTGTCATACGTGGCCATGGGTTTTTCTCCCTCATACCAAGCTGCCCTAATGTCAGCTTTTGCTTTGGGTCCCACCAAAGCTTGCACACCCAGCAGCAAGTTTAAGCAAGGCGAAGGCATGCTTTTTGGTAAAAATCTTCTCCAGACCCCTCCTGAGTATATTGTATCACCCTTCAATTGCCTTTTCCAGGCTGCAGTGTGTCCCAGTTCTTTTAATTGTTTCTAATCCCCATTGACTTGAAGAGAAATAAGGAGTGTGTGGTAGTTCTGGATATCCTTGTAGGTACTTAGCTGTTCCTTCAGCTATTCAAATACCTTTATAAATTGATAATGCAGTGAAAGACTTAGATAAGAAATGGATTTATTCCATCATGTGAGCAAATCATGTGCAGTGCTGATCCTCCTCCTCCACACAGCAAAGGAGTTCTCTCCAGAAAATAACCTAATCAAGGAACTGGTAACTACTGGTGCAGTCTTTCCCTACTGCAGGTTGACCATGTTTTAGTTTCTTGATTGTCTGATGTTCCAAGTGTCACTTGCTCACGTTTCTCCCTTGAACACACTTTTCAGGATCCAGGAGAAAGGTGCCACAAATATGTTTTAATTTGAAAGAGAAATATGGGAATCTACTTGGGAAAGAGAGTGAAGGAAAATTACGAGCCATCTCCTATATTCCTGGAACTATTTAAATGATACATGGATGTGGTGTCTGGGAACATGGTTTAGTGGTGACTTGGCAGTGTTGGGTTAGTGGGTTGGACTCCATGATCTTAAAGATCTTTTCCAACCTAGATGATTCTATAATTCTCTGTATTTTTGCTGGTGTATTGCACTGACTGGGAGTTTCTTCTCCTGCAGCAGTATGTCATAGGAATAATGAGGCAGCATATTGCTTAACTGTGCAGTGGCCAGATCAGCAGGGATTTCAAGAGATAAGTAATTCTATTTGATTTTGTATCCAGGAATGATAATTTAAGTTCCCTTCCACCTTAGAGAGAAAAGCGGTCTGGGCTATAATTAGGGGTTTTCTTCCCCTGTCTCCTTTGGTCCTCCATTCCTCTTATTGTCAGGCAGTGGTAGCAGCAGCAGCCTTAAAAGCAGGGAGTCATGACAACTGACTCTTCCTGGAGCAACTGAGGTTGTTAGAAAGAAAAAAAGAAATATCTCTAAAACACAAGTGCCTGAAAAAGCAATTAGATCACAAAACTGTATGAAGCCAGAAAATGACAGCAAAGGGAACCACCCACGAATTGGGAGTTTGCTATCTGCCTGTTCAACTTCTGGGCTTAGTCTTTCACTTGTAGAAAATGAGTTGGATTAATTTATGTCATCTGAGGATCTGTCCGTGACTTCATGTCTGTAGATAAATAAATGCCCACACAAATAGTTAATTAAGTGCAGGAGGAGTGTTTTGCATAAGAGCACATTAATGGCTTTGGAGCAAACACCCTGTTGAATTTCACAGAGTGAGATCTTAGTCAATTAACAGTTTAAAATAGTCCAGCCTGAAGCAATATGTCTATGTAGCACCATCCACAAATGCTCAGTTGTCTACTTTTACGGCAGGCTTGACTCGATGAATCTGAGCTTCCAATTTTAAAAGGTACCCCTGCAGGGGGCCCAAGTCTTAGACAAGAAAAAAGCCACTTTGGGGTAATGAGACTTCTGAATTGCTGTGACTGGGTTTTTGCTTAGCATGGTAGAGGATGTTTTATTTATCTCCACCCTCATTCTTATTATCCCTCACACCAGTAACAAAACTGTAGTTATCCCCAACTCTTTTCAGAAGAGTTTCTTATTGTTTGTACATAACAAGTTGAATCTTTCTTTCGAGTCCCACAAGATATGGTAGCCACACAGGGTTTTGCCAGCTCACAGGCACCTGTTCTGGTGATGATCCATCAATGATTTTCAGGCAACTTCCCTCCAGCTAGGTACCACGTTTTCCATTTCAGCAGAGCATAAGCATCTGTGTGACTTGCTTATGATTACAAAGCACATGAATATGGGAAGACAGGGCTTCACACTTCTGTTTACCTCCTAACCAGTGGATGATCTGTCTCCATAGAGATCAGTTATCATAGCAAAGTCATTTATTTATTTGACCTAAAGCTTCAGTTATTAAGGCTTCTGTTTTGCCCCTATGGTCCTCATTCTTTTGGTATAGTAGTATTTGTTTATTCAGTATGAAGGGTGTTATGTGGGAGATCCCCTACTGAAAAAAATCTGTGGTTTCCATAAACATTTGATTTATATTCTACTAGAATGAACCAGAAAAAATATTTCAAGAGTGACTTTGTTTTCAAATAGCTCCAGATGCAAAATGCTTCATGGCTTTATGTCAGGATTGTAAAAATGAATAGAGCCTAGTGAATTAATTCTGCTAATGAGCTTTGCAACCACATGATGCACTTGGGCTTCTTCATACAATTAAACCACAGAACTAAGCAAGCAGATCCCAAGTGCCACCCTTTGTCAGAGCACTTCAGGACCCTCCAAAGTGTTGTCTCCCCCTCCCTTTAATTTCTTTCCATCACGAAGAAGAGAAATACACAGATCCGTTGTTTCAACAATTGAAAAATGATGTGTGGTGTTCGTTGCGATCGTATTTTTCTAGCTCTCATTTACTCTGTTATCCAGACAAGAAAGGCAAAGCAGTAGCACTTTATAGAGCAGAAAACATTTTTACACAGTTCTCTTAAATCTTTTTAGTGTCCCTCAAACAAAATGCTTACACTGTAAACAGAATTTAGTAAACAATCCACAAGACTTATCATGACAACCTGCCTATCCTTCCTGAAACATTGTATTTCTATCCCATTCATTCCTAACATCTGCTACTGCTGACCCTCTAGCCTATGTTTACCCAGTTATAGTACTCTCTCTGCAGCCTTAAAATATTCCCTGTTGATTTATATCCATTGTTTGTTTTTTGGCTGATGGATTTTTCTGTTTTTCTTCTTGTAAAGAGAAAGAAAGAAAGAAAAAAAGGTAACTGGTTTTCATTGCTCATGACTAAGAAGTGGATAACAATGTGAATGAGTCCTGTAGAAATGGCCATGACTGGATAAAACCATGAGTAAGGGATGTGCATGCCTCCCCAAAGCTCTTCAGCCAAGAGCTAGAAGTCCTGCTGAGCTTGTGGGGTGTCATTCCTGTGCTCTCCTACTGCTTTTCCTGACCTTTGGTGCTCCAGCTTCTGCTTCCCTGCACAGTGAGGGCAGCTCAGCCTTAGCCAGAACTTACTGCCTGCTTAACAGGGTCTTGAGCTCGTGAGTTCTCTGAAGTCTAGTGATTATTAGGCTGGTATACAAGGAGAAGAGTAAGGGCAAGCCTGAAGAGCACACCAGTAGCTTACAAGTCAGGCTCTGACCTCAAGTCTCTCAAAGTGAAAGGCTTTACATGAACCTACTGCACAGTCAAGCTGTTTTAATAAGAAAAGAAAAGATATTAAAAAAAAAAAAAACCAAACAAACAACCAGCATGCAAGAAAACGCAAATCAGAGCTCTGTGGAATTAAACCTCCACTAGGAACCACCCCTAATGCTAATCTTCTATCACAGACTAGCATCTGCTCTTCCTTTCATTGTGGTTTTCTTCAATAGAGGACAGTCATATAGAAGGTTTTATAGATAGAAAATAGAGTGATTACCACTGGGGTAAAATAGCAACTCTATTTTTGTAAGCCAGGAAAATCTGGCTAATTGCAAGCAACTTCTCACTTCATCATCAACTCTTAAACACTAGACTGGCACTCAGGAAGTCTTGACTCTCGGCTCAGTCACAGACTTCCTGGATGAATTTGGGCAAATCATTAATGAGGATCCATTGCCCCATGCCTCAATCTCCAGCTCCAGCTAATGGAGCAAGGCAGAGTCCCATTAATGGTTGTGCTACAGCTACACACAAGGATACCAGTTTTGGAGGCAAGCACCAGGCACTTACTTCAAGAGTGCAGTTCTCATCAGCCCAGTGAAAAAAACATTTCAGACAAATTTATCAGGAAAATTCTGCAACAATTCCTTTAGCTCTTCGGGTCCCAGTGCACTCTCTGTAGGACAGACAGATTTTTGCCCAACAAAGATTTTATCCTTAAAAAACAAACAGAGGAAATAAACCTGCCATCCTGTCCAGTCTTCCTTCTGCCTCTCTACCAGCTGGTTAAGTGGTCAGCTAATTTATTTTGTGTTGCTTTCCATTAGGAGTAGAGGATTGATGTCTGGAAGTATTTTAATGGCACTGTTGACCTTCATAATATAACTGTCCATCCTAGTTCATATTGGTAATGGCATCCAATATGCCCTGAGTCACAGAGAAACAGCAAGTCTAATAACACCACCAGTGAGAAGCCTCATGGAAAGACATTAGTGAGGAGGCCCATTTTCAGTGCTGTCTCCCTTTTTACGTCAGGCCCATCAACACTGTATGTGATTTGCCTTTCCATTAGCTGATATTTGGGGCTGCAGTGATGGCCAGAAGCATTTCCATGCTCTCTCCTGCAACTTGCTGGGTGTCTAACACCATATGACACTGATGGCTGCAACTGCTACTAGCTGCTACCTCAGGGCTTTTGTAATTTGGAGAACAGTTTACATAATTCTGAAACCTAAAAATACCCCTGCACAAACAAAATGCATTAATATACACTATTCTAACAGATGTGGAAATGGCTGCTGCTTTCCCACTGTGTTTTGAAACAGGGATTCTCAAGGTCTCTTCTTCATCTGATGGGGCTGATATTTATGAGAGACATTTAAGGACACAGAGCAAGGGATAAATATCCTCAACATGCATCGCAGGCTTTTTGTCAAATGATTAGAGAGGTGCCTTCCAGAATAATTAACTTTCTTAAATGGCTGAGCCCCCGTCTGCTGCATGTTGACTAAAAGGGACATGAAGAGTAAAGATGAAGCAAGAAGATGGCAGATTCCCACAACAGGGCTTACCTGTCCACTAATTTCCTTCCTCAGCCCTGCTCATAATGTTCTTAAGTGTGCATTGCCACCCACACCACTTTGCTCTGTTAAATAATAGCACTTGCTTTTCACGTCTCCTTGGTGATGTAGGGAAAATATTTGTGACCTTTTTATTTCCTTGTAACAAGCGTCCTTGCAGATCATGGCAGAACACCCTGTGACAAAACAAGCTTCCCTGAGCTACCAAGTCAGTGCCATGAGGAGAAAATATTGTTTGGTTCACTGCTAAGATATGTAAGCTAATTACATTCAGCAACAATATGGGCATGTATCTCAGAGGGATCTGCCTGAGGTCAGGGTGACTTTGAGTTACCTACTGCAATGGTCATTGCATTGGCAGTAAAATGTCGTATTTGAGTCGAGCAGTGGTGTTTGTTTTTTTTTTTTCTTTTTTCTTTTTTTTTTTTTTCTTTTTGTACTCACTGATGGGATCCAGGAGTATGCTTGCTTGGGGATAGCGTGGGAGGAGGATGCACTGAGCTCTGTATAATTTTAGTCTTCTGTGAAGACTGTGAAGTCTAGAGGATTATGAAAGATATGGCCAAAGAGTAGCAGCAAATCACATGAACTCTTGCTTTCTTTAAAGAAAAAATCAAGATGTATGTACTATCTCTTCATGTAGACCTTAGGTGTCTTGTATCTAGCAGTTCCTGAGGACCAGAAGATATGAGGGAAGTCTCTGCGCCATATTGGTTTAGTAACTGTACTGAGCTGTAGAAGATGACTGAAATGATGAACAGGGAAAAGAGATCATCCAAAAACAGAGTAAAGATTACTTGAGCATTGCATTGTTTGTCTGAAGAAATGCAAGTAGATTAATCTGACAAAAGGTGTGGCAAAACCCCAGCTACTAGACTCACTGTAAATATAGATACCTGACCAAAAGTCAAGTCCAAGCAGCCATGAACTTGAGTGTACTCCAAAGCTGGCTCTGACCTTGACTGGACTGAGACTTTGTCAAGAGGAAAGTATTTGTCGTGATAGGGCAGTATTCCAGTGGTTTGTCGACTGGAAAATGCCTACACAGCAGCTGGTGAACACTGCAGGGCTGTCCAATTACAGTACATGTCCTTAATTATCACTCTTTCCCCATACATTCCCAAAGACAGTCCTCGGTCTTTATTCTCTTCGCTGAGCTGCTAGGTTTCCCAACTAGGTTCATCAAGAATGTACTCCTGTGTCCAAAGCTGCCACAGGCATGCAGCTATGCACTTTTGTCAACTTAACAGAGCTGTACTTGTGTCAAAACTAAAAATGATCCCTCTGCCTTGCTGGCAAAATTTTCAGGAATATCCTAATTGTATAACTGATTTCAATGGACATCAAGATCTTAGAATATTCATAAAACCTTCTGGGCCAAAGTTAGGCCAAATGTCACTAGTTACCAACTCTGTTTATTTATTGATTGATGTAGGCTAGAGCTTATCTCCCTTGGTCCGATTAGACAGAGCCCAGCAGAACAGGCACTCAGCTCAACATGTTCCCACTAATGAAAAAACAAAGCATTTTACTGTCACTCAGTGTTCATGTGACTACTACAGTTTTACGCAGGACAAATTGCTTACCACCTTCTCACAGGTGGCAGACTAATATTTTACTGCAAATAGCAAATATTTAGCTTAGGACAATGCCATATTAATATTTTTCCTAGGTTTAACCCTCCCTACCTTTCCTTACCCTCAGTGTCTTTAGAAGCCACTCATTTGGCAAAATTAGAAATTAATTCACCCCAGTGAGAGGACATACTATTAATAATTCTGGTAGTGTATAGGGGAGACTCAGCTGAAAATAAAGTTGTATTGACCTCTTCTAGGAAAGACAAGGAGTTTGGCTTTTCTTGGATTAATCTGTTTTGTTCTTTATTCTAATAATTTTAGTCTCCTGGTTCTCAAATCATAAAAATGTTTTCTCCTTCCATCCTTAGTTGCCATAGGTAACTCTATTCAAGTCAGTGGATTTACACAGATGTCAAAAAACTGAATAGCCAATCATGCATTTTAGTGATTGCCCTTCACACCCTTGCTTTGTTTGTTACACACCCCCGCCTGTGGCATATAAATTACATTCATTTTGTACCATCACTGAAAGCCACGTCAGTTGAAGTTGTACTTTATTACAAACATTTGTTTTCTTTCCTGCTTGCACAGCCAGGCTGACTCTCATCCCACTTACACTAGTTTTACAGCACGTAATGACAGCAATCACAATAACTGTTCCTCATTTACTGTCTTGACATAATGCTCAGATCAGTAAAATACCATTGACACCACTACACTGGTGGCCTGAAAAGCATTTGACATTGTACTTTTAAGAGAAATTTCAATGTGTCCTCCTCTGTTGTTTTTTGTTGGTTTTTTTTTTTTTTCCTTTTGTAAAGACAGAACTGCCTGGGATGAAATAGTCCAAGTCAGCTATTTTTTTCAATTCTATCCAACTATACATGGACAAACCAAGTTGGCATATCCTAAAAAAGAGTAAGATCAATAGATTTCAAGCAGACTTGCTGTGCAGATACAACTGATCTGAGCATTTGCAGCACACCTGATGTACTGAGGATGGATTGAACATTGTGTGTACATGCAGATTATTTCTGAAAGTACTAGTGGACTATCTAACACAATAGAGTTGGGATGTCTGTGAGTGCCCTCTACAAGAAACATATCGCTATTTTTGCCACTTTTTGGCTTCAGATCAGTCGTCTTGGATGCCACTTTCCCAGGTCTGAAACAATAGCAATATCTGTTGCACAAAGTAAGACTTCTGTCATGGACAGACGGTGGTGAGACTAATTGCAAGCCTCTTGACTACCCTTGGTTCTCACCAAAAAAGTAAATCTATCAGTTCAGNNNGGCTTATGAAAGGAAACCTACAGTTTTATTTTAAAATCCAGAGAAATTAATTGTGGGAATGTGGATGCATGTCTGGTCTGTGTGCTTTGAACCCAACTTAGAAGAGAACTGATCCTAAGTGGTTGCTTTGTGTTTGTTACAACTCAGTCCTCTCCCCAGACATGTGTAATTCACTGAACAAATAAACAGCTGTCAGTCCAAACCTGCCAAAATTTCCTATGCAGAGTAATACTTCTGCAGTTTTTGAGGTGCTTTTCCAGTGAGTAAACATTGCCACTCAAATCAGGAGTAAATACAGCAGAGGAAAACGGAATGTCAGAATCTGATTTTGCCTTGGCAGGGAATGATTTCACAGCTTTCTCATTCATTGTCTAAATATACAGAGAATTTTTCTCTCTCATTTCCCCTCTAGAAATGAATGAGTAGGCTAGGAGCTGTATATCCAAATGAAAAGTTTTTTTTCTAAGCACATACGCTGTTATAAACAGCCCTGGGTTTTGCAGTGAATGGATGAGGACCACAGTATACTGAAGTCCACTCAAGAAGATTAACATATGCACAGAATGTCTTCTTGAAAGCTGTATTTCTCCTTAATCCTGCATATTAGATGGTCTTTGAGACAGGAGAGAATTCTACCAATCAAGAAAACAAGTCAACATTTGCCTGAGCCCTGCAGACTCTCCACATAGCCAGCTGCCACATCACTGAACAAGTAGCTCAGTTAATGCAAACGGGAGAAGGACGTTGCCCAACCGTCCCGTGGTTATTCCAGGCAATATGGACTTTAGGCTCCGTGTGCCAAACTCTTGAACATGGGATTAACTCACAGCTTTTCCTTAAGACCAACTTCTTCAACTGATGAACAGTGCTGAGTAAAAGTGGACACATGTTACAAGTAAACAACGTGTCTGAGGGAAGAATTTCTGCTCAATTCCATGACACTGAGATTAACAGGAGGTCAGTCAGTGATTTCCCTGGGAGGTGGACTGGGTTCCTCAGACTGAAGTCAGAGAGTATAATAGGCTGGGTGGACAAGGATGTATTGCAAAGAGATGCAGAGGTGGTAAGGTTTGATAGGAAACCTCAAACAAGGAACTCATAGAATGAGGACAAATGCACATTTTAAATGAGCTCTAATGACAGTCTGTTGAATAGCTTGTTCAATTTAGTTGTGTTTTTATTGTTTCCATTGTCTTTTGTTTCCTGTATGTGTTTGTGATGCATCCAGGAAAAAATCATGAACATGTGCGTTGAGAGTCATCCAGAATTTCCATTTAAAATGATCCACTTTGTTACAGTAATTAGCCTTGTAAGTGGAACAAAGCACACAACACTGACAATAGTTGCTAGTGATCAGTTCACTTCCTAATCAGGCTGCTCCTTCAAGCATTCTAATTTATTTTACTAATGATTATAGGGCAGATGCTCCACAGATTTGCACCTCTAGGAACTCCAGTGAAATAGAGAAGGAGAAAATCTTGCCCAGTATCCCAAGTATGCTTAGTAATTTGTGGATGAAGCAGTTATAAATAAGACTTTCCTTTCAGAGGTTTATTGATTTCAGATTTGAATTCACTAACTTTATATCAATTGCTGTGAAGTAGGTGTGTGAGTTCGGTACTGAAGTGTTTCTGAGAGAGGAAGAGTCAGTGCTGAACCCTCTCGGAATGACAGTGACAATCCTTGAAGATTAGGATGGCTCACACCTTCTTGCTCTGAGTTCTCCGGAAGAACAAATAACCTCCCAATTTGTTCTGCACCTTTAAATCAAAACACCCACTCATCTCAGAGAGAAAAAACTTAGCTTCCTTGAGAAGAATGATAATGAGGAGAGGCTGGTGAGGGGCTTAAACTGCTAATCCCGTGGCAGAAATATGTATATTTTTTATTAAAATACAGGTCCACTTAAACCTTGACTGAACATTAATATTCTTCACCTTTCATGACTCAAAGCCAGTTCAGCTAGTCCCTTTAGTGTGCTCTTTTCCACCCTTATACTAGGGATCCATCAGAGAGACTTTGACCCTTTTGTGAAAGGGTAAAATGATCTCTGTAGGTACAATAAGTTGGTGTCTGTGTAAGCAAACACGTGCATATAGAGGCATATTTGGGTGCTACTGGGAACATTAGGGTGTGCCTTTTCTCCATGTCCTTGGCATGACCCTTATCACTTTGTTTCCTCCAGAACTGTTCAGATATCTGCAGTAAACTTGCATCTGGATGGACTTGGGATAGGAGTAGTGTCTTTGGCTGGTTTTTATTAGGGGTGAAAACCATCAGTTGAATCAGTGTATTGGATAGATTGCTGCATTGTTTTGTTGTACTCCTGCCCTTTCCCTTGGTCTCGGTGTCCATGTGTTGTTAGCTGCCTGGCGCACTGTTTTGGAAAGTGCACAAAGGTGGGGGAGGTGGGGGGTGAATCTAAAAAAGATCCATCAAAAATTAAATTTGATATTATCAAACTTGAAACAGGAAGAATATTTCAAAACACTGATTTCTTGCATGCAGTCTTTGGGATGCTATCAGGAGAAGAGCTTTTGTCCTCCAAAGGCTCAACTCCTTCATGATTTGGCCAAGAACGTCTCTGTGTTGTCTCATACTGGTGCTGAACTTCAGACTCACTGTTGAGCAGTTCTGGTCACAGGTTTATGCTGATTGGTTCATTTGTGTCTGGGAGGCAGAGAGAAAGTGGTTTGAAACGGATGATATCTCTTGGACTTCATGTCTGAGAACCGTAAGTAGCCTAAGCTGTAACAGTAGAGTTCACAATGAAAACGTTTCCTCATTCTAACCTCTTAGGACTTTGTTACTGCATTACATTTCCCCTCCTACAGTTATAATCCTGTTTGTGATGTCACATCATTGTTTGGAAGAGCTGTGTAGAAGTAAATATTAGTGATGTTTGAGGGGAAAACACAATTGCATTCCCTTCAGCTCAAGGAGGAGAAATGCAGGTAGGAGTAACATGGACAGGGACTCATTGTTAAGGAACAATCCCAAATTCTACGCCCAGTTCTGCTCTTCTGGGGTAGATTTGGAGTTGCCATATGTATGGCACGTTCATCTGTCCTCCCCATCACAGTTTCTTTATTTGTCACCAGGAGGATAAACGTTTACTTATGCAACGGGTCAAGGATGCAGCCATCAGTAGCTGAAAAATACATGTTATGAACACAAAATAGATTGTATGTGTTACAAGAGGGTTAAGACCCTTTGTTCATTAAGATGTCTCCAAGTGGAAGAATCAGTTCTCTGCCAAATTCACCCTAGGCGCTTTGAAAAGAAAAACAGGACAGATTTCCTGCAGTCACCATGCAGGCCTGCTCCTGCCGTGACAAGCAGTGATAGCACCCCAGTTGCAGCCAGCAGCAAGGGGATTCACCCCTCCCTTCAGGCAAAGCAGAGCTGCCCTTGATGCAAATGCCCACAGAGGACTGAGGAATTCAGCACAGCAATGCAGAGTTTAACATTTCCTTCTTCTCATGGGTTCTGCAGAAAGGCAAAGGCTGCAAGATCTCGATGAGACTGAAATATTAATTCTCTGTTATTGCATCAAGTTTGACTAACAAGCCACATGAATAAATCTGCAGTCTTAGTTTCTGCCAGAGCTAAGTTTCTATGGCAACAACAACCCATCTCCAGGAATTTCATTAGCAAGGGAGGGAAACGAAACAAAAAAATACTCTACCCAAAATAAAAAAAATATTTGTTAAATTAGGAGCAACATCTCCCTCCTCCACCTCATTTTTAGTAAAAGTCCACTTGGAATTTTTCTCATTAGTAAAGGTGCTTTTAAAAATTCATGTAATTGTCTTAGACAAAAAAAAAAAAATAACCAGCTAATGCTTTTGTACATATGAATTGAAGAGGGAGGGATCATAAACATGCAGACTGGAGATGCACTGGAGGAGTGAACGTGGCTGTTGCAGCGCATTCAGATGAGCCCGTTTGCATTTACACACAGAGCTCAGTGCTATCTCCTTTCCCAGTATTTGGAAATGGGAGACCTTCTGGTGGAACCATAATGGAAGTGCCTGGAGATATAAACACTATGGGAGGACCAGGCGACATCTGGGAAGTTACAATGCAGCTTTATCCATTTGTGTACTCATGTGCTTCTGCTTACAGAGCCTCAGTGTTCAATGTTCCTGGCATGGGAACTGAGTTTAGATTTAGAAAGCGTGGCTGTGCTTTCTCCTCTTCTCACCTTGGGCTGCCTTATACCATTGTGACGCAGAAAATAAATGCAATTTAAAATGTCAATTGTATCAAATTGTTCTAGAAAAAAAAGTGCACCACAAAAAAGGAGGAAGCAATGCACAGGCTCTGCTGTGTAAAATAGGTTGGTGTTTGCATTGTCCCACCACTCTCTTCTCTGAATAGTTTAGTTGCCACCTTTAAGTAAGAGGAGGGGATGGCTGCAGAACTGTTGCACTTCTCAATTTGGGGAGTTTGGTTTTGGCAGTGCTTAAGAGGTTAAAAGTGTTCCCCTTAACACAGTGAGCATCAGGGGAAATTCTGCTCCCCAGCTGCACTGGGGAAGAGCCAGCTAACAGCAGAGCGGAGGGGGCGCAGGCAAAGGAGCACAGGCTGTGACCTTGAGGAAGGATTTTGGGGCAGGAAGGATGTAGTTTAATCCTATGTTTGCACTTCCTGATTACCCGGAGCGAACACGGCAATTGGAACAAAATGCTCAGTTGCAGCCGCTGCCACTACAAAGCGAAGAGCAGTGAGAGAAGCCTTTGTGGACTCATTCTGTTGACTCACGAATGCACAAGTACACTAGATTCACTGGGAGAAATCCCACATAAATGATATGAAACAATGGTTAAAAGAGTGTTCTGTTGCTTCTGTCATTTTCATCTGTGACCAGATGCCAGCTAGAAAGCCCCTAGAGACTGTATGATTTTAGAAATACTGACTGTAATGCCTTTTTCACCTCAGTTTTACAGTCAGCATTTCTGCTGACATCAGTGAAGCAATCTCCCAATTATGTTAGTGTAAGTGGATGGAGAAACATACCTGCCACAAACAAACATTCACGCTTAGATTATTTTCCCCACTTTGACTAGAAATGGCCAATCAAGACTTTTACAATCACTATTCATTCCACACTCCCTGGTGAGCTCTATAATTCATCCAGTCAGAGACAGTATCACAATACATAGCTAACATATCAAATAACAACATGAATTTTGTATTGTGAATTACAACTGTTCACAAAAGGCTGTTAGTGAACAATCTCCAGCCCAATTTCATTATTCATAGAAGAAATTTATAAGCGTTTCTGAACAACAAATAAATCCGAGAATTTTGTGAACCATCCAGAACCAATTCAGGAGCCTGGGAGAGAAGCAATGTTTGTGGAATAAATTATTTGCTGTGAAATTGGTTGGTTGGTTCTTTCCAGCACACCCTTGGGGACTACTGGCTTGATACTTAAAAATCAACTAATGCATATTCCAAAAAGGGAACAACAGTATTTATTCAACTGCATCAGTGAAGAATGCAAAGTGATGGAGGTATTCTTTGCTCAGAATTTGCCCCAGTACAGAGATGAGTTCTGGGGAAAGACATTAGCATTTTCTTTTTGGTTTGTCTCCTAGCTGTCCTTCTGGATGATTTATGTTTTCTCATGTCCACAACAACATCCAGGTGGCTTTGAGTAGAATGTCTGGCTTCTAGTTTTTACTATAAATTCCCACATCTTTTTTCCTCCTCTCCTGAGAGTTTACAGAAAGGCTCTCAACAGTAGAAACTCCTGGTATTTGCTACCGGAGAAAGAGAGGACAAAGCAATGGGCTTGTGTGCATTGTCTTTCCATATTTCTGGCTGTCAGCCTGGTCTTAGCATTGATTGTGTTGCATGAATGCTGTGCAAATGTAGCTTCAGGATATATGCTCAGACTAGTGATCTGTCCTGATCACCTGCCAAATGAATAAGTGCTGGATGTCATGCATTATTGCATTGGGCGCTGTCATGTGTTCTTGTCTATAAAGTTCTAAAACTTGAGCTATATTGGCCTCTTAGCACGGACATGGTGTTTTATCATCACCACTAGAGTCTGATCTGCAAAGGGGACTTGAATCCATGCTTCCCTGATAGGGTTAATGCACTCTGATAGCTGCAAACAGGCTTTGGACTGAAGCCTAAAGGTAGAGTTTGGGTTCTCAGACATATCTGCCAGAAGGGAATAAGCATGGAAAGTGCCTTACTTGTCCAGCCAAACTCTGACATACTAAACTGAGACCATTCCCTTCTTTAGTGACAGGGAGACTCATTGCTATTTGCTGTGAACAGAAGTTGCTGGTGAAAAATTGGTGTTGCACCATTCAGATGCTCAAAGTATATTATTTGATGAGCCCTTCTAAGAGAACTTATATATGGCTCTGTTGTTAAAAATAAGAAAAGCTTCCATAGCCCTAGCTACAGTGGTTGCCCAAAGAATAAAAAGGTACAGTATTGCAATGTTATCCGGTCAAACCATTCCAGCTCTGAAAGGGATGCAGAGGGTGGGTTTAGTTTTAGGTTTTTATTGAGCAGCCAGATCCCCTTTGTACCCTGGATTCATACTTGTTACGTGATTCATCCTAATTGCGTTCGTTAGTATTGTTGCAGATACTGTACACAATGTTCAAAGAGAGCTGGCTGGGGAGCTGGAGTGGCTGGCATCCTTAATGCAGGAAGACTAGAGCCTCTTTCCTCTTGGTGCCGTAAGACAGAATCCTAGTGCTATTTCAATGTTGGTTTTCATTACACAAGTTTCCTGTGCCCACCGACGAGAAAAACTTTAGCAGCAATTAGATAACTTGGATCAGCTGCACTCAGGGTCTTGGATCCACCCTACATTTCACCACCCAAAGAACCACACAGTGCAGGGCCATGGTATGAATAATTAGGATGTTTCCCATTAGGGAAAGTGCTTTCCATTGTCATTGCAGACACTCCTCTATTGTCTACATGTCCACCAGGCATTTTGCAAAACTCTCTTCTCAAGACCAGTCTTACATTTGTGTGATTGCCATAAAACCACCCACTCTTGCACCACATTTCTGTGGGGAATCTCATGCTGTAGGATTTCCATGCATTTTTCAAGGGCCTGAACTCACGTTGTTGACTCTGAAAACCTTTCTTTGGAAATAGGCTGAGGCTTCAGGTGGCCAAAAGAAACCCAAAGCAAGTTATTTTACATGCTTTGGCATTTTCTTCTGCTAACCAGTTTTTAACATACCACTAGAGAAAATATTTTATGGACTTTTTCCATTAAAGCTGAGTTACAACATGCCAGTTTCTCCCATATTGCTCCTATTTCACCATGTAGCTCTCAACCAAAACATCTCTTCTTACTTGTCTATGGACATCTACTTGTGCCCTTTCTCTGTTCCTTGTGTACACTTCACTTGGCTGTATGTCTTTGCAGGGTTAAGCACCTCTCATCAACATCTCTGTAGCCAGCTTTTTGTTGTAATTATATATTTGAGACTCAGGTAAGAATAGTCGCCACATACTTTGTCCAGTATAATGGTGAGAAATACTGTCTTGAAGACTCTGTAGGCTAAATAGACCAGGCAGATGGAGTTTGAGGGGAAGGGTATATCATCCACACTTCACAGACAAGAAATGGAGTCACTGAATGAAAAGGTGACATAATCAAGGAAGAGATTTAGCTGAGCTCTGAGCAGTATTAAACTAAGCACCATTTTATAACTCTCTTTAAAACACTACAAGGCAACTAGGAAAAAAATAGAGAAAGAAATGACAAAACATAGATGCTGCGGGGTAAATCTTGCCCTTGTTTGCTTCATTCTCTCCCCTCCCCCAAGGATTTCAAACTCAAAAGCAGCCTTCTATTATTAGGCAAAACTCTCTCTGATACTTCAGAAGGCCGTTTCCCCCCTCTCTGTAACAAAAGAGGAAATATGATGGTAGGAACCTAATTATGAGCACTCTCAAAAAAAAACATGGACTAGCTGATTTGCACTTAGCCCCTTTGACAGAAAGCAACTGAACAGTATACTTGAGCTGTAATTATTATTATCAGTCACTCTTCATGGTGACAACAAATAATTATTTTTAAAAAGCATGAAATCAGAATTAACCCTTTCCCCAGAAATTGTCTCTCTAAAGTGGTACAATCAGTTGTCGTTGCAGTTCAGAATACTGGTTGCAGACCTGCTGATTTTGATTGTTTTTTCTCCCATTAAAATACACTGGACTGAAATGAGAGTGCAGTTTTTGGCTGTAACTAGTGATTTGGAGTCCCTTAGCTCCTGCAGGTTAGCTTAGCAGAGTCCAGATTTCAGAAGAAGGTTGTTCAAGTGGGAGTTTTTTAAGCTATCAGGCCTTTTTCAGATACTTTAGAAATGGGTGCCAATTGCTGGTGAGATCCTCAGCTTCAGAGTGAAATGATTCACTGAAATTTCAACACAGAAGTGTGTTTCAGGTGTCAACCATGCCATGTCTTAGATTCACCTAGTCTCACATTAGGTAGGAGTTTTGGCAGTAACTTCAGGAGCATGGTTGCTTTGGGCTTTTTGTAGAGCTAGAGATTCAATGCTGCTTCACCATCAGCCCAGGACTGCAGTTACCTTGTCTGTACCCCATGAGCTTGAGTCCCATCTTGACCTTCAATATCCATTCTGATTTTCTTGTTGACCCTCAGCTCTAATAGGTCACTGTCCCCCAATGGATGGAGCCTGGTCAGGTGCTTCTTGCTCTCCTGGGATATTGCTCCAGCTATAGGACAGCGAAAACACAAAAGGCTGGAAGGAAATGGCCAGATGTAGGAGACCCCCCTTGGCATTCAACAATCATTTCTGTAAGCAGTGAGAGCGGAGTATGAATGTTAAAGCATGGTCTAGGACACTGTGGTCCACCGTGGTTTAGTTTATGGCTTTGTACATCTGTTCATGTTTTAAGACAGGCAGAGATTTAGCTGGATGGTAGGGGGGGCTGTAGCCCCTCTTTTGGGACTTCTTATTGCTGCCTTCAGCTCTAACTCAGCCCCCTCAATGTTGGGGCTCCCAGCAGTCCTGTTACCCTGTGATGGGGGAGGTGTATTTCAGCCCTGTCAACCCAGACTTAACCGCATCCGTATTTCTTTAGAACAAAAAACAACATTGCAGGATCAGAAACATATATTTCTTTCGACGTAAAAGATCTCACAACCTTTAATACAAGGCAAAAATCTGCCAAGGCTGTTTCGGCAGAGAAAGCAGCTGAGCATGGAAGAATCAAGTGCCTTATCTGCATCCCTCCAGCCAGGCAACTAGAAACCCTGGTCCTCTTATCTTCCTCAGCCCCTGGACAGACCATCTTGAGAGAGCAGTCCAGCTTGGCAGGTATCCCCGGTTGCTGTCTGTGGCTGTGTGTTTGGCACAAAGCATCACCCTCGGTAATGCACTGGGAGCACGGGAATGCCATGGCCAAACCTCTTGAGAGGGGACAAAGCGTGGTAGCCAGGGGAAAGAATGCAACAATCAATAAGCACATGATTTTTAATCAGTTCAATATACGGCCAGTGTCTGTAGGAAATCTGTTTGCAGTTGTTCCTTATTAAAGACAAATGACAAGCTATTTTCCAGGCGTAAACCTCTGCCTTTCTTCTCTAGAATGCCAAGATAATTATTTGTGGCTTTTTTTTTTTCCTCGCTTTCCTTTTCTCAAAGGGCTCTCCCACACACATGGAAAACTCCTCATTTCCAACACATTTACAGTGGCAGGACTTAATAAATGGAGTGTTGCACTATTAAATAACAACAAGCTCAAAAGCAGGGAGGAGAGGAAGGCCTCCCTACTGCTCAGTAATGCTTTGATTTGAACCAAGGCAAAAGAAGAAAAGCAGAGAAATTTGTAATTTCAAAGCAGACCCATCTGTTGTTATCTTGCCCCATTTCCCTGAGCCATAGCCATCTCCTGCTACATTTCTAAGAAATGTAGGTTAAGAGATGGGTGGTGTTATGCCAATGCTGGTCAGCTGGGTCGCAGCTGTACCATGGCTTTAGCACGCTGGCTCAGGAGGTGGACAGAAGGACCCTCACACTTCTGGTTTTCACACACTTTCTGTCTCTGCCAGTCTCTGCAGCAGCTCTGACACACCGAAGGGAGTTGCTTTAAAGTCCATGATTCCTAGGGAAATTACCTAGGAATCTGTGTGAGCCAGGACACTTTAGCCTCTCGAAAGCTCAGGAGAGATCTGTTATGACCAGCTGTGGTAGTGTCCTTTTGGGTAGTGACAGCGATGATGACATTGGTGGAAAATTCCCCCCAACAACAGTTGCAGGAGGGTTATATGGAGATGCCATTCTTTGTGCTTCAGTCTTCTCACTATTTTTTTCCATGGAACAGTAAAGATGTCCTTGGTCTCACACCAGGGAACAGGTTACTGCCAGTCACCAAGAGCTTTGTGACAAGGAGCGCAGGACACCAGAGAAAGTGTTAAGAGGATGCCACATGAATGGCATTACTTATGGCCCTAAGATAGACTACTTGCAACTATCAAACAAAGGCCAGATTCTGGTCTTTCCACGTAGGGGAAGAAGAAGTTACCAAAGCTCCTGTTATAGGCACTGAAACAGTTAAAAGCAAATATCTACCACCCAGTCCCAAATTCTGCTGTTGGCACTAACCTGAGCTGCACTGGCCACTGTGTAATTGGTCAGCACAAGAGCCCTGCCCGGGAACAAACACTTGTTTGCTTAATTGCAATTCTTCAGATCCTCCTGGTGGGTGCTTAGGAGGGTATTGTCGGAGCTGAATAGAGCCATCAGGATCTGGCCCTGGAAGAAACAATCTAGGTAATGACACCTGGCTTTGCAGAGTAAATTTGAAACTGAAATGAAGGATGATTGCACGAGTAATTGAGCAGTGGGCAGATAGAATTTTGATAGGAGGTAATACTTTTCTCTTGTTTTAAATGTGGGAAGGACACATCATCTCAATTGGATTATACTTATGTCATAAGAATCTTGCATACATAATCACGCTACAGCTGTTGACCGGTTCATTCTACCTCTAGCTATTTCTTTTTAGTCTTGAAGTTTTTGGGTTTTGTATTTGTTCATCATGGTTTACTTACCATCAAATGGTGCTCTGGAGGCTATTTCATAATCACTAGTGATTTCTCAGAGCATGAAGAGGTAGTGTATACATACAGAGACACAGCAACCAAGAAACACCAATATTCTGCAAATTAGTGCATGAGAGAAGACCAGCCTGAGTGTAGTGGTATCTAAATTAGTCTCTAACAAAAAGTGTCCAGAATAAATGAGGTTTTTGGTAGAGTACCAGCAACATTATACTAACTCCATAAAGGGATAACCTCTCTTAGGCATGTCAGTGGTTCTGTTACGTTTTTAACAGCTGAAACCTGCACATGGACCTCTGAGTGGCAAAAGACTTGGGGAGTGCAGGAAGGTTAGAATTTTTGTGAACTCACCTTCCAGCTACCCCTGAGGGACAGGCATCAGTGAGACTTGGCCAGAAGGGAAAGTGAACACATACCCCAGGGCCTGCTGAAGAATGGGTGCTTTTGTAGATGTTTCAGACAGGCTGCTGAAAGCAGGCAGCAGCCATTTCTTGCCTGTGCAGTTTCTTTCATACTCCTAATCCATCTACACCCACCCACACAGGGAAGGAAGTGTAAATCAAAAAACTGAGGCCATGCAACAAGTCTGTATCTGCAGGGTTAGTGTTTTTTCTTTGAACGATGTTAATATACAAGCGCTGAGATTAAAGACAAGTAGAGTAATTGCATCATTCACTTTCTGCCTTATTTTACCTCTAGATATTCATTTAAATGTATAGAGAGTGTGCACAAAGAAAGACAAAAGCTTTTAACCTGTAATATCCTGATAGCGAGAATTATCAATACTGCTAAGAAAAAATGATATGGAATTGCAACACAATCCTGAGCTGTGAAAGCAACCCTCAAATGATGGGACATGAATAATCAAGTAAAATATAGCAGATGGAGAGAGGAATAGACATACAGATAAATAAATAAACAAGGGTCCCTATCTCCAGATGCAGTTAAACAATTAACTCTCAAAGAAATCAAAAGGACTATATAAAATTAATACTGTGGAGGATTTAAGTTTATAACAATATAAAGAACTCTAGTGAGATTTGACGTGAATTCCTCAACTTATTAAATATAATACGGTCCAGGTCCCTCCTGGAGCCATTGTTTCATTCATCATTCTGGGATACATATCTCAGTACACTTGCTAAGCATCGCAGGCTTTTCCAAAATTGATTGGCATTGACCATCTGGGCCAGATTTTCAAAGGAATTTTGTCTCCTTTGAGACAGAGAGCAGATTGCACGTCACAATGCTCCTGGAGGGTATTGAGACAGTTTGAAAATCTGGCCACAAGTGACACGAGAAGCAGCTGGTTGCTGAGCACTCACAAATGTGATTCTAAGCCCCTGCAAAATCCTGGATCAGGCATTTGGGGGTGCACAAAAGAAACATCACCTTTTGATTTGGGTTTTTTGCAAAAAGCGACATATCTTTGCTGTGTTAAGTTTTTGACGTTAGTAACTGCAAGCCTATCCCTCTCTGTCCAGCAAGCAGCCTGCTCTCTGATTACAGTGCAATGGTCTTTTCTCGCAAGATCACCTTCTACTCTTATTTCTCATCTTCATGCTAGGGAAGATAATAGGGCTGCAAGTTGCAAGAAAAGCCTTTGAACTAAGTGATATCTATCTTAGAAGAAGGCCTAATCTCAAATAAATGGAATTGTTTCTTTCCCCAAATTACTGGTTTACAGAGAAAGGGAGAAATTTACATCCGGAGAGAAAGAAGAAGGTTGTTGGAGGTGGGAGGGAGAAAGGAAGGCAAACCAGGCACAGAATGGGCCAGCTATTTTTCCTCTTTTCTTTCAAAAATCCCTGCCAATATGCTAGCTGTGCCATCTGGCATCCATGATAAATTTGACTATGTGTAATTGCAAGCTGCAGAGAATTTTAGAGAGGCTGGAAATTTCTCTGTCTAGGTTCTTATGTAGCCATTATGACTGTAATCGTTGAATACAGGGAAGTGAAATTTTCTTTTTTTCATACTTTCCTGGAATGAAGAGCTCTTCAGTCACTTACTGTCTTTTTCACTTCAGTTTGTTTTATTTGAACAGCAAAGCAAAGGTGATATTAGTTCCCTCCCTATCCTCCATGAATATTTCATGTAATTTTAAAACTATCATTTTAGAGAGACAGAGAGCATAAAATTAATGTATTTCTGAACAAGTTCACTACCATAGATTTGTAAATGAGACAAAAATTTTAAACTTTGAATTTACATTTCAAGTTTTCTCCATTCTTTTGCTTCATGTTTTCTTTATACATTTCCAGCAATGAACCTCCATCAATTGGTTTCACTCCTATTTCTAAATATTTAAGCTACTTTCTGCTTTTCATATATTATTTTTACATTTCTGGAGTATGAGGTGCTTTTTTTGGTCAGTAAACGGAAGCAGGGAACAAGTATTCAAAGGAGGCCTTGCCAAATCCTCTTCCCTATGTACGGTTGCTGCTATTTTTTCCTTCCTAGAATTTAAATTCACCCAGACTAAAGATAAAGGCCTTATTAATCATTAGATCTAGTGATGGAGGCAGATGAGATACCATTTAGGGCTTTCTGTGCCCTAGAGAAGACCTGGACCCCACAAAGCTCTTTCACACTTTATAGATGCCTGGGGATGCACTAATTCACAGTTTGGCCATGACCCCTATTGGATCATCTGCCAGCTCTGTCCACTTAGAGCACATTGCATTCAGATCATGCCTCTCCCCATCCCAGTACACCTCTCTGTGCTGGAGTTAAGTGGATAGTAGTGAACATATTACTTCTGCACCACCTGCCAGTCTCTGCCGCGCCAGAAAAATTATCACCAAACTGGCTCTGGATGTCTTCCAGGTCTTGTGGGCAAAAGGGCAGGACACCAGGGAGACTGTGGCATCCCAGGACACAACACACAGACAATCCAGGGCACGCTGCTTTGTGAGCCACGAGAAAGCTTTTGCACTATTCCACCGACGCTGTTGTTTTTGCAATTCCTGCAATTCCTTCCCCAAATTACAGAAGTGTGGGGAGGCTGGGGTGCTTCCATGTCACACAGTCCATTTGCTTCTCTCTGTACATGGAACAAAACTACCTGCAGTCTCAATCCCGTGAGTGCATTTGCTCATGTGTTCCTGCTGACCTCGGTGTGATGTGGTAACACCTGTGGGTGACTCCTAGCCTGGAGCACGGGCATGAACTGCAGCAGCCGAATCAGGGAAAATTCAGCATGAACATACAGAGAGATACCCATGAGTGAAACGAAGAGCATGGGGGGCAGAAGCTGTGTGTAGACTGTCTAAAAGAACAATGGGAAAAGAACAAATAAATGTATGTAGTGCAAGCAACAGGCGATCCAGGGAGGAGGAACGTGTTAGCAACAGGTCTGTAACTGTCTGGCTGCTACTATGCCAGAAGTGTTATTGCACCAGCAGATTGCAACCAGCCTCTCACCTCTACCTGCCAAGTGCTTGTCCAGTTGCTCTTTAGCTTATTTCAGTGAAGGGAGCTGAGCTACTTTAAATAGTAGGTCACTGCTGGCTTAATTTGTTTTGATTGAAGGTCATTAAGGACTGACCACACCAGAAGCTCAGTCACAGCCGGAGGGCAGCGAGGACCAGGTGGCAGATGGTGGGGACGCTTTCCTTTCCGGTCTTCACAGTGCCTGAAGAAGACCTGTGTTCACAGCATCAGTCCCAACTGCTCAGAGGGGTGGTTCAGATCCAGGGCTGCATTTGCTCAAATCCTTCCCTTAATATCTTAATGGATCAACCCTCCTCTGCTTTCTCAGCATTAATATGCAGAGAAACAGCAAACATCTTGTTGTGAAATAATTTGCATGCTGAAGAGAGAAAAACCTCTGAATGAGGGAGCGATATATTTTCCAGGGAAGCAAAACCTGTGTTGTGAGCCCTGGAGAAGATGAAGGAGCAATGAAGCCAAATCAAGTGTGCCAGGCAGGGCGACAACAACCAGCAGCCTGAAGTGAATGAAGTAGCAGCTTTGCACATGCACATACTTCCTTGGACTTTGATCCTGGTGCTGCAACCTACTGTTCAGGATAGCACAGTCAACTGTAAACATAAGATTCAAAGAAAAAGGTGTGATAATTGTGTGAAGCTTACACAAACTTAAATGTGATGTCCACAACTATATCTGGCTGCTCATGCAAAGGCCCGTGGACATGGGCAATGCAGGAAGCACCCAGATCCTTAGTTGCCTCTCTGAAGGCATGTGTTTAAAGTGCAAGCCTAGCCCCTCTTCCTGAACTCTCGGAGGAAACCCTTAGCCTTGAGGAACACACTCAGAAATCATCACACAACCTCTGTGAGAAAAAGTCAGTATCTAGTTCAAACAGTGTCACTGTCTCCCCGCTGATAAAGCAGACAGAGAAGTCAGGACTGGTTTAACAACCTCCTTTCTCAGAAGTTCCCAACCATCAAATTTCAAGGGCTGCTCCTTTGATCTTGGAGGCACTAGAAAGATGTTTTTCTTTTTTCTTTCCTTTTCCTTTTTTATTTTCATTTCACTAGCATGCTGTGGCACAATTCCTAACCCTGCTTAGTTCAGAAGACTTCTGCTACTCTGATTTGTTTGTGTTTCTAGCAAGTCTCTAATTATTTTGGTCTTGCAGAAAGGGGAAGGAAAAGGGGGGATGGGGACATCATCATTTTGAGCATCTTGCTTAGTGAAAATGAGAAAGCTAAAAGGAAAAAAGAAATTGGTACAGTTTGTAGTTGTTTTTGTTCTTCAATCGCTTAGGAAATAAATTGCTGTAGAAAAAAAAATAAAGGGTCTTTGAACATCCAAAGCAGAAGAGAGCCAATAAAGGCACTGCATTTCTTTGAAAAGCAGCCCCTTTTCCTCAGCACATTTCCACTCCTTCTCATTAGTTTGGATAACTCTCGTAACGCTAATTCATTAGGCTCTTCCAGGATTATTTCCCTTCGAACAGCTGCTGAGAAAATAGAAATAACCTCCTTGTCACTGATTGAGCACATGATTACGATTGCCAAGAACATGTCTCCTGCCGGTGCCGTGGGGAGGTGCCAGGTCTCAGCCCTGGGTGGCTGTTTTATGTTCAGGAGAACAGAGAGAACAAGGGCAGGAAACCTGATTTGGGTCAAGTTTTATGGCTTGCATTTATTTCATAGATAATTGGCAGCCATGATTTAAGGGGAATCCGTCTTTGACTGAAAGGAAAACACAGTCTCTCTTGACAGTACTAGCAATTGTTTCTCAGAGGGTAAGGTTTAAATGGATCCTAGGCAGTAGAGTTTTCCCCTCTTTTTTCCCCTTTCACTGGCATCTCACAGCTGCATCACCTGTGGGTATCATTTTCCTACCTGGGAGATGGCTATTTCCCAGGCCCTCTTACCCAGAGAAGTTTTGGTCCCAGGTAGGCAGCTCATCTGCAGTTAGGGTGAGGTTATCTGGTGTTTTGCATCTACCTTCAAAGTGAAGACCTCAATTAATGCAAATATTGAAAAGAGAGAGGATTTAAACCACCACTTTTTAAGCCTCTTTTTTTCCCCCCTCCTTTTTCCAAAGGCCTGAAAGCAGAATCAAAAAGCTTTTCCTGTAAGCCAGTGTACAGCAGTGAGGGTGACCTGAGCTGCAGTGGGTTTCTTACCTCATACAGCTGCAGCACATTTTATGGGAAGAAAAGAGGTAGAGAAAACCAAAAAGCAACTGCATTTTCTTGCAGTCTGTTGCTAGTCTGTACAGAAAGCCCTCAATCCTAAAAGCAATACAAAAGAAATGAGGTGCTATATTATATACATGTCTTTAATTCAATGGGACACAGATCATTATGTGATTTATGGGATCCAGCCATGGTTTTCCTCAGCCTCAATGGCCAGCTGTCAGTCAGGTTCTGCAAGTCTCAGTTTCCCCAGGTGTGAAAAAAAAAAAGCAGAAAGAATACACAATGTTGTGCATTAGCCACAGTATAGATACAATCCTTTGAACATATAAGGTGGTGCATAAGATCCTGCATGCTCACAGATTTCCTATTACATCCGCTGGGTCCTTCACCACACATCGAAGTCCCCTGAGACTGCTGCATGCAGCAGCCCAGGAACCACCTGGCGTTGCTCAGGGCTGGGTAACACAGGAAGCTTAGGACAACAGAGTACAGTCCTTGTTCTTGGAGGGGTGAAAATCATTTCTCTGCAACCATTTTTTCTTTTCTGCCTCGTCTTCTTGCCTTCCTCATGATGAGATCATCTGAATCCAAGCAACACATAAGGATCTTGTGGCTGTGTAAATGCCAAGAGCTTTTTATTCCACACTTGCCAGCCTTTCACAAGTTCTCTGGTGCATCAGTGTGAAGCTGCTTCCAGCTTTTTCCTGGCTGTTGCAGAACACAAGATAAATTATCAAGGATTCAAAATAGCACAAAAGATGTCACCTGATATTCATTAGTCAGCCACATACTCATTATGATCCCGCATATCTTCTACCTGTTTAAGGAAGTAGAAACACACACATTCATATTCGCAAGTTTTTTCAGACACATACTAAATAACCCAATGACCAGCAGATTCAAGCACTTGAGTATCTTCCTTCCGCCCTGCCATCCGTTCATCCCCCATCTCCCCAAAAAGATAAAAATAAATCAACATGTGAGTTGCAGTTTGATGAGAGGTTTCTAGCAGCTACAGGGATGTGCAGAAGGCAGCCAGGTAGCCTAGCAACAGGGTGCAGCTATTTGATGCTGGTCCAGGCTAAAAGCAGAGGAGGACTGATTTTCCTTGGGATGGAGGCAGTAGCAGGATGAGGGAGAGTTCTCCCTCCATTCCCAAAAAACTGGCTGTACCCAAAATTCTAGTTACATTGATATATCCATCCTACTGCCAGTTGTTCTATAGGACAGAGGAACTGCTTAATAGCATGAATTCGTGGGTGCTGATGTACAATTTGCATGAGAGGTGGAAAGCAGGACCTGAAATGTGTTAGAACTAGGGAGAACAGAGTTACACCTGAAGAAAAAAATGTCTGTGTTGTCAGAGCATCTTATAATGGTCTCTGTACACTCTGTGTTAGCAGGACAGTTTGTCTCTAATCACATCCTCATGCCCACAGAGAAAAGATTCACATGATGACTAGGGGAAATCTTCTGCAATTTATGGTCTCAGCCTGCATCCTCACAACCTTCCAGCTTTTGCTGGAAGCTTCAGCGATGTTTTGTCAAGCGCTTGCATCACATCCTGACAGGGCTGCCCTTTCAAACTGGCTGCATGGCAACTATCCAATGCCCCTTAAATCACACCTGGCCTGGCTTTCAAATGATCAGCTCTTTAAGCCTGCAACAAAGGTAGCATTGCCCACCACCTCAGCCTGGACAACAGTTGGAGGCTGGAGCCTTTCCTTTGACACTGGCTGGTGAGTCAGCTGCTTGATCTCACCAGGTTTCGATTTTGCCTTTTGTGAAGGAGAAACAATTATATTTACCTCCCTTCATGAGGCATTCTGTGAGCTAGACATGAAAAACACCTCTAAAAATGCAAAGCATTGCTATGATTTATTTAACAGCTTTTCCACCCCAGTCCTCAGCCTCTTCATTACCAAGATTGACAACTGTGCAGAATGCAGGAGCAGACAACATGTGGGTTTCCTGAAATGAGCCTGAGCTCCCTCTCACAGGGAGCACACAGGCTGGCTCTGTGGCAGCAGAAAAGGACAAGTCGGCTGGAAGGGAGGTTTGGCACATTAGCAAAAGGATGCCCTGGTTCAAATGAGGCACCTTTGTCTCAGAGTATAATTCTGTATGCAGGAAGGCAATGGCTGTGCTGCAAGAGGGAGGGAGAGATATGGCCAGAGCAGCACCATGAGAGCAGGACAAACCATGACATGGCACAGGATTTCAAACCAAGGAGAGGAGGTTGATTTCTAGACAGATTGGGCAATTTATCATTTTTGCTGTTAATTAAAATAGCCTGCTGAGGGAAACTCTTCACTGCTGGAATGAATAAGGGGCCTTCTTTGCTTTCCATTGTTACTAGGACCGCTTTTATTTAAATGCAAATCTACTAACAGCCTATAAAGGAAAGTCTCAAATAACAACGGTGAGAGAAATCCATGGACAATGTACAGGTGACTGATTCCCTAATGCCAAAGCTATTAATAAAGCCCCATATCAGCCAGTGTAGTTTGGAGCTGAATCCTAGTGAACAGGATGAGAGGTCTTTTAAATGATCTATAGATTCCTCACCAGGGACTCCCTTGCATTGATCCGTGAAGATGGGCATTTCATTTCCATAATTTGTCTCTGATAGGTTTCTCTCTGAGTTCTCTAGATGTGTTTGCAGCCAGCTCTCCTCTGTATTTCAAAATTCTTTTCAGCCCAGACAGCAGAGTTTGTAAAAAGCTTCTACGTGTGTGCATGTAAGCGGCTTTAGTCAAAATGTTTCAATGCAGGCTGTTACTTTAAAGGTAAGCATTAAGTTACATCTGGATACGTTCCTTTTCTTCACTTTATTACTAATACAGAAGACTAGGCTCTTATGGACACATGACATCCCTTAGGATAAGAGCAGGGGATACCACTGCATAACGTGTTGTCCTTGCATTTTTATAGTGAACTGAGCACTCATCTTCATAACTCTTTTCTTCTCTTGCTCCCCAGCTGCTCCTCTCTGCCAATGTTGAATAAAACTGATGCAGTTCTCCATGCAAGAGCCAGTTCTGTGCCCTTCTCTTGAGAGCAGCCCTGATTCTTTCTGAAAAACCAAACTCACTTCTTCTGACCTGTGGAATGGCTTCACAAATTTCAAAGAAAAATCCAAAAAGCACTGAAGCAGACAATTCTGCAGTCTGTTTCACCCTGATTTAACATCAGATTTTAGGTCTGAAATGTCATTAAGTTAAGCACATAATGATAAAACTAGGTCCAAAGGCAGCAAAACATTTAAGCATGCACTTTAAGCATATGAGTAATCTCACTGACTGTGTACAGAAATAGTTTTAATGGGGAACATGGTCATGTTCTCTGCCAGAGTGGGGAGTTAGTAGCCCAAAATGTTAGTGCATAAACAAATCAGAAAAGTGCATGCATAAATCATCACCTTTAAGCCTGTATAGAGGAAATTATTCAAGTACAGTTGAATATTGAAATTATTCAAGTGCAACTTTATGAGCACTTTGCTTCTGCTAAGACTTCTGAAAAAAATCCAGGTTTTTACCTTTTACTCTTTACACTAATATCAACACACTGACACTCAAAGTGTTGTTCTCTATGCATCCCTTGGTAGTCGCTGGCCATTCAATTCTGCTGCAGCAGATCCTGAGACAGAGCTGCAGTTTCATTCCCAGGGGATAGAGACTGAAATGCATTTCAGTAGTTTGTCTTTTCCATATTTACTGCTTCAACAGTCTGTCTGGCAAGCCTCTGCTAGGCTGGTGTTGCAGTTTGGTTAAGCTAATGAAGGTTTGGAGGCTTTCTGCCTCATCATCCTCCTGAGAAGGGGACCAGAGTTGCCTGATGAATCTCATTCAGCAGACTGGATGGCACAGGGTGGGATTTTCCTGATCCTTTCTACATCAGCAGTGTCACCTGGAGCTGGGAGAAACCCCACTGATTTCTTCATCACAACCCCTTCACTGTCTCACTGAAGAGCAGCTTTGTGTTTCAAAGCTGCCTCACCTACAGCATCCCCAAGCCCCACAGAGGACCCTGCTCTTTTCCTGATCTCACCCACAACCAACAGCAGTGCACAGGGAGTTAACCTGGAGGGTTTCAACATCCACACTCTTGACCTCCATCCATCATGCTAGATTTGCTCTCTGGCTTTGTTTTCTAAGCCCTTGTTTAGCAGCATTGCTTGTCCTTTCTTCAGTTGCAGCCTTTCACTCACTCACCTGATAAAGCTGCCCCAAGCCCCATCGTCTGCTCAATTCTCTAACACACAGATTAGCCAACAGCTACAAATAAAGGCACCAGCTTTCCTTTTCTGGAAGGGATTAGTGTGCTTCCAGAAGAATATCAAATCCACAAGCCAGTCCCTTTGTTCTGCTCCACTTCATACAGGTTTTTGTTGAGCCTTACAAAAAAGAAATGAAAAAAAAATTGAGGGGGAGGGAAGGGAAAGAGGGAGAGGAAAAGACAGCTTCACTATTGCCTGGTGTTATCTCTCCTCGACTTTATCGGGGGTGGAGAGGAGGCAGCACTGTCAAAGCAACAGTGGATTCTCTGGATGATGCAGCCACTCACCATGCTGTGAGTCAGATGTTAATAATTATTTAGCAGTTGAGTGTGCAGAGAGAGAGGGGTGGGGAGGAAATTGAATTTACATGCATCACTACAGTGGCCTTTAAAAGTCTTAGCATGAAAAATGCATGACTGCCCATGCATTATTTATTCAGCAATGAATAGAATTTCCCAAAGATCAGACTTGCAGGTCAAGACTGACAAATTTGGCAGAATTAAGCATCATGTCTATCAGCCTGGTAGCAGATATGCAGGGGAATGGCACTTCAACATGTAAGGCATTGCTGCTTTGTTGCATAAATGTGGCTTTAGAAGGACATGCGGGGTTTACCCCGACCAGTGCTCCCTTCCTGCCTGTGTTTAGCAGAAAAAGAGTCTTGGTTTTCCATTCATCTTGGATTCAGATTAAGTTTGTTCTCTTTTTCCACAATGAAAAGCCTTTTAACACTAAGCATCTGTGGCAGATTCAAGTCATTTTGACCCATGAAGCACCATTGTGGGGGGTTTTCTTGTGTGTATTCTGTCATCCGCAAGGCAGCTTGAATACAACCTTGAGGCTCTCAGCTGACAAATGCCCCCAAAATTCTCTCCATGTCTCTCTTTTTGCCTTTCCAGTTGTAGTTCCTGTCTGAAAATAATTTTGTGCAGTCTCTAGCCTGGCTGCTTCCAGAATACCAATGAAGTACATCTGAGACAGAAACTGTATTGTCACAGCTGGCTTGATCCAGTGTTAGGCAATATGCAGACCCTACCAAATATGTGTTCCCCTCACTATATGCATGCCAGGACCCCTACAGACCAAACTGCAAAGCGAAGTCAGTGCTGCCCACTGCAGCAGTGGGGAGAGCTGGACCCCAGAGCATGTGGACAGCCCTGCATGCAGAGCACCCAGCTCCAAGCCCCAGCCCGGCACTAACATACCCCCTTAGCTAATGAATGGGGGAACATCTGGTCACCCTGTGGGCTATCATTCTGGAAAGATAAATCAGAAATGCTTGGAGTTCCCTCCCTGTCACGACTAGAAAGCTGTGAAGACAGGCACACATAATTGTTTTACACAGCTTAGCAGCGCACTAAAATGGACCAAGTTTAACTTGTATGGGAGTCTAATTACAGAAACTTGTCTTTGAGCTCTGCTGTGGAGACCCTTGACAAAAGAGAGGTGAGCTCTAGGTTTTGAAGTCTAATAGATACCTACCTATTGTTAGTGATGGGAGGAACGGATCTCAAATCATTGTATTTTTCTTACATGTATCAAATTCTGAGTGGGAAGAAGTGCCTCTCTGTTACAGCTGCTCCAGGGAGACTTCCCCAGCAGGACACTGTTGATTGAACAGGGCAGCCAGACCCAGGCCGCCACAGCAGGACCTAATGGAGGCAAATGGGCTGGGGGCATGAAAAGGGAGAGGGTGAAGGGCATGAGCTGGATGGAAATAATCAAAATTTCCATGGCAAGACCCAAGCATGGCAGACAAACAAAAAAGGTAGGTGAGGGAGTCAAACATAGACAAGGCAATCTGGGAGAAGGAGAGGCAAATGGTGCAAAGTGCTACTTAGTGCAGCCTGGAAGAGTGCAGCTAAGCCCCTTCTTGCTTTGGCTGCACTCCAGTCACATGTAAGCTTTCCTAACTCATCACACACTTTTGTCTGTGGGGCACTGGGACATGTTGCTTAGAGTACATTGATGCTGTTGCTCTGCAGGCTGGCTGTCTCCCATGGGGACAGAAGGCATAGGGGATAGTGATGTCACAGGAAGGGACAGCAAACATCTTGTGTCCTAGTACCATGCCCTATGCTTTGTGCACAGGGGTCCTAGTTCTGCACTGAGAAGGGAAATGAAAAATAAGGTTGTGTGAAACAGGCTCAATCCCTGTGCACACTAAGGAAATCATAGAGTTTATCAGTTTGGTACGCTGTCAGTCCTGTATAAGGTCAGTAACGTTTTCCCCACTACCACTCCCCTCACAAGTGCTATAAGTGCATAATACACATCCTACACGTACAAAAGCATCTCAGGAGCAATCTACTCTGGAGCTTGGTTGAAAATTGCTGTTTGTTGTAATGGTACCCAAGGGAGCACTGCTCTCTAATATTTGTTTAAAGCAGACTGGTAAGAGTAAAGTAATGCCCTTACTTTCTGAATGCAAGCTGTTCCCCACAACACTGGATAAAACTGAATTTCTGAAAGAATAGCAACAAATTGGTCTGCTCTGGAGTGAGACATCGAAACACACAGGTAGAGAGGTGAAGAGGCAAATAATGTCTACAGTTGGCATTTGATATGATGCTTATAGCAAGGTTACCTGTCTAAACATGAGCTGGGTTTGGGCTTGTTTTGTTGCTTGGTTAGGATTTTATTTGTTTGTTCATTTGAAAATAGATGCGTGATCTTATGAAGACCTCAGAAGAGTGAGAAAGCATCTGCAGTGGCAGTGGCCAAAGCTAAGATGAACAGAGGCAGTTCTGGAGTCTCATGTTCTAAATGCCTTTAGGAAACAGTCCAGTGGGAAAGGGCTGTCAGGGTGGTATCACTTGACGTGCACAGACTTCTGTAACAAAGCTAGTGGGAGAAAGAAATATAGGACTGCCTAAGAAAATCTAGAGGCATTGAGCGTCTGCCTGCCTCATACATACTGTGTTGTGTTTCTACACAGGCCAGGCTTAGAAAGTGGATGGGGTGATGGGAGGGTGCACCATTCACACCCTCGCTCTTAAGGGTAAGGGAAGCCTGGACAGCCCCTACTGACCTTCACCCACCTCCCAGCTGCATCCAGAAAACAATACTCTCCTGTGCCTAAAGATCATCTTTCACGCTGAGGCTGCTGCTTTTCCATGCTGATGCTCTGCTTCATGACAGTCAGTCTGATGAAGATGACATAGCTCATCCATAGAAGCAGTTTTTTCCTTTCCATTGAAGTTGCTTAGTGTTAGTCTCTCCTTTTGTACAGCTGCATGCTTAGACTGTCACTCTGAGGCCTGGTCATGTCTATCCTTGCTGATATGAAGTGGTGCCTTTTCATACAAGGTCCCTCAGTAGCACTCTATCCATGCTCTGCCTTAATGATGGCAGCAGAACTCAGCCCTGGAAATAACCCATGCAAGGTAATAACCATGTGTGAATCTTAGCATTAATGTTTGTGAAGTGCTTTGAGATCCCAGCAGAGAAATTGCATTACAGTGAAATATTAAACTACACAGATTCCTACAGCCTTGCAGGCAATCACCAAGTGACCTGAGAGGCTTTTTTCTTCCCCAGCCTCTTAGTTTCTCTGTACAAACTATGGTTCACTAGGTACAAGATCATCTGCAGTTCAGTTGTAAGGAATATCTTCCTACCAATTCCAGGCAGGAAGAGAGGGCAGATAATAGAATATAATGAAGAATATTTTGTTGCTCAATTCGTATTTATTGTTAATTCAGCTACCATTTACAGATGCAAAGAGAGAACTAAAGTGACTATCCTTAAAAAATATATTGGTTGAAATAATTCTAGGCATTGTTATTCCTGCTGCACACTGTCATGTTCCCTGTTATCAGAATGGCTCTGTGAAATTGCCATGGATGTGCAAGGCTATTTTAATAATTCACTTTTGACACACATTCTGGGCTGCTGCTTTTACAGTGGACTTTTGCTTCTTGCCTTTAATCATTTGTGATGTATATTGCTTTCTCTGCATTCCCATCACAACAAGCAATCATCCCAGAACATGTAAACATATATTTTCTGAATTCGGTACTTCTGTGCACACCAGGCAGGTGTGGACTCATGGATACTCAACGTGCCTCAATTTATTCTTATGGACTGCAACCATTTCAGAAACATTCAGTGTTACGCCAAGAGCTTACCCCACGTCCTTTCAGAGTTGCATTTTATTAGGTTACAACGGATCACAAAATCCTGAAAAAAACTTATTTTAGAAAGATTTCTTACAAGACTTTGTAAATATTGTAATAAGTTCCATATGAAGATCTCTGAATGTACATTACCAAATGAGGTTTGTGACACTCCTTAGAAGTGTATAAATATTATTATTCCCACTTAATGGGTAGAGAATTTAAATAATGAGGAGAGCAGGTGACATATCCAAGGTTGTGCTGTAACTACGTTGAAGAGGATAGGATAACATTAAATCAAATCCTCCTAAATCTCACTTCATTAATTTGAACTCTAAATGATGCTTCCTTCTTATCCAGAGGGCTGTACCTTGATGTACTACCACTGGGGCTTTTTTCTGAGGATCAAAATGGCTATGAGCCATGTTGAGCTTGGTTAGAGTCTTGTCTATTTAACAGCTAGAAACACAGAAATTAGTTTTCTTTATTTGAAAGAAAACTTAGTCACACCAAAAAATGTTTCTTTCATCCATTTAGTGCAATGGGCATGTTGTGTCTCTGCTGCCCTGGAGATCTCTGGCAACGGAAAGCTGAGGCTACCTGAGCGGTGGCCCTTTGAACTCAGTGTAGCTGAGGGCTTGTTTATGTCCCTATTACCAGAGTGAATTAGTGGTCTTTAATTTCAGAGCTATTCCTTTTCTGTCCACCTCTTACTAACCTTTAATTATGCCTTCATGCTCACTCTCACAGGCTCTGTAATTGACCACAAATTCAGTCCTGTGGCCTAAATCAAAGGCAAAGGCATATAACTGTATTAAGGTCAATTATCTTGTGCTACAGTTCTCCTGAAAAGTGAGCTGCTTCTGGTAAACCATATTATTAAACATGCAGTTATTCAATGCTAAAGTTGCTTTAGTTGTGCCTTTTCCTCAAAGTAACACTAACAGGTCATCAGCATCACAGAGGATTGCAGTGTTGGAGGCAGTAAGGCAGCCAAATCTCATTGCATGCCTCTGATCAGGGTTTGAAACTCATTATAAAGGAATAGTTGATGGTGGACTATGGTTTTATCTGCTTTATATCCAGTTCCTCTGGAGGGTCTAACATCTGAACCTATCAAAGTTTTGCAATATTAATTAAGTCATCTAATACCCTGTAAAATTAGTATGCATTTCACAAATGAAAATGGAGCCCTCGAAGTTCAGCTTGTCTAAAGCAAGTCTGAATATCAGTAGCAAAGGATCATCAAATATAGGAAGGGAAAAGCCTATGAGAACATTGAGTCACTCCACTCTTAATACAGGATTATTCTTAAAGAATAATAGACTGAATGGTACACACAAGAGGTTTTAAAATTCCACTAAAAAAAAAAATTGTTAGGGTGATTTTTATATTTATATTTATAATAGGGAAATTTGTCTGTACACTTGTTTTATACCCAAAAAAGTGCTATAGAAGTAGAACTTCTATATAAGTGTGGGGGAACTGTGTTGGGTAGACTAATTAGGGAACTTCTTGATCTGTGAAAGACAAATTCTGACTTCTGAATAGCAGTACAGATTTCAACAGCTAGCAGGGGATTTCTGAATTGCATGGTGTTTTCACAGATAGTTTCTCAAGGAATAGCCAAACTGAAATAGATCCTTGTATTGAACAAAATAAACAGACAAAGACCAAAACCCCCAGAGTTGATATTTTTCATCCCCAATAAGCCACAATCAGCAAGGGAGTTGTGTACATGCTTGACTTCAGGCAAATGAACCATCAAGTATGTACCGGAGTCAGGGAAGAGATGGTGTTCCTAGCTGAACTGGGATCAATGCTGGCTTGCATCTACTGCAGATATTCTTCATTTCTGCTGTCTTTTCAGATAGGTAGCTGTTGTCGGAGCTACAGATGCTTCTACTGTTTGTTAAAAGCTATTGCTGCATGTGGCCAAGCAGTGTTGTGTATGTATTAGCTGTAAGGTGCAGCTGTATTTCCCACTGCACACCGTTTTGCTGTGCTGTGAATTATCACCCTGATTTACTTTATCACCCTGATAAACTTTACACATATGGGAAAAAATGCACATGAAAAAGTGTTGCTGTTTTCATTTTACACACTCTAATGCAGCGACTTTTAAGAGAGAGATAAGGAAATTGTACCACTGTGTCAAAACTGAACTTGGTAATGGAATCATAAAATAATCACTGTTTAAGAGAGAAGTGCTTCAAATTCCGGGACTAAAGGGTACCTTATTTTGAGCTGAAGGTCTAAGAATAATCCATTATCTGGAATCTGCAGAGGTTTCAATAGGAAAGCCATTGTTGTGTTTCCTTTATACTTGCTGGAATTTAATTTCATTTTGTATTCTTCTTCGATCTTAAAATATTGATGTTTACATCACTACTACACCTAGATACCAAAACTGGTAATGGGAAGACAGTGGACTGCAGCTAACATGAAAATTAGGAGAAAAATAAGTTCTCTTCTAAGAGTTTTATGGCTCCAAGTAGTTTTGTGATGTGAGATGGCTTGTACAGCTTGGGAAAGGAAGCTTGCATTTTTACAGCTCAGGATGGGAATCAGTTTAGGATGTTAGACCTTGACTAAAATAGCCTTGCACTTTCTTTTTAATTTTTTTACAGTCAATGTTTTTGGTCAGTCTAGTCCTTGAATCTACAGTGCTAGAAACTTTTGTTAGACCTTGGGTAACCTGATTTCTGTGTGACACATATCAAACTTCCCAGCCTGTCAACTGCTTCCAAGAGGCTGAGCCATGCCACAGACAGGATACAGCCCCTCGTCACTGAAGTTCACTGCAGACACATCACAGTGGTCTGAGCTTGGACTCAGGCTCCCATTTTTCCAAGGGAGTCTGTTGCAGGGGGCTCAGCCCAGCAAAAAAGAGGCAGCATCCAAGGACCTACAATCAGCGGGCACACATGGCACCCAGGTCAGCGCTTCCTAAGCCTGAGCACCTATGGGAATAGAGCACATCAGTTCATCTCATCTTGATTTAAAGCCAGGATTTCCAGACTCTCCTGATCACTATTTCCAATGGTAAAGTGCCCTTGCTGTTAAAAAACTACATTTTAATCTATCTTTTTCCTTCTAATTTAATCATTGTTGAATTCAACTCCAGAAATTTAATGCCTTTGTCTGTTAGAATAAAGAATCCTCTTGTATCAAATGCTGTACCTATGTAGGTGCTCACAAACTGTGATTAAATTATCTTCTAATCATTTTTCAATAAGCTTAATTGAATATGATAATATCAGTTGAATCTCCCAAAAAGGGCCACTTATTAATAACTGATTTTCCAAAGAATCTTAAAGCCACAGGAAAAAAACAAAGTATCCCAGTTCCTCTCTCCTCTTTTTTTCTTCTGGCCTCTATTAAACAAGAACAAAGTATGTGGCAAGGAATCTGTCTTCTGCCTACTTAGTTGAAGCTCATTTTCAAGGCAGGTTGATGATACGACAAATCAAAATATTAGAAATCCTCCATGGTGCCAAGGTGCTCTTGGCATTGAATTCAAAATTAACTTGAATAATGAAATTGAATAAATTCTGAGATATGCATATAGGAGATATCCTCCAAGATATCTTGGTAGAGCTATTAAATGGTAACTGGTTATCTATTACCACTTTCACAAATTATAATTGCTTTTCCATCTTTATGGCTGTTTTAAGAGGTTGCTATTTCTCTTCCCTGGCAGCAGGCGAGCTCCCTGCCAGGCACTGATGCTGCTCATGAGCCAGGAGAGAGGAGGGAGCAGCTTCCCTGGGGATGGGAGCTCCTTCAAAACCCGAGTAGGAATCCACTGGAGACATTCTCATGCTGCCCATCTCCCCTGGCCTCTCACCCCATCTCCCCCAGCACATTCTCACCTTTGCCTGGGGTTCCCTGGGCCAGGGATAAGTCTCCTGGCTGCATTATCAGAGAGGGGTTGACAGTCTCTGCCAAATGCAGGGCCCAGGAATAGATCTGGAATTACTGTGTAATTCTGAGCTTTGTGATGTGATGGGAGCTAACACCTGGTATTTTATGTTCTCTTTCCTCATAAGCAGTCAAGGACTAGGAGGTGCTTTATCTTCTTTTCCCCTGTGAAATCTTTCTTAATACTCTCTTTTTTGTTCCTGCTGAAAGCAACACCAAGCCATCAAACACTAGGTGCTCCCGCCTCTGTGTAATCCTGGGTTAAACGCACAATATGATCTAAGGGTATCTAAGTAGCTGTCCCTCCTGGTACAGCAAGAGAGCTTCTATTCCCAAGACAGTTAACAAAGCTCAGCATACTACAGTTTCTAAAATAATCTAAAACTTACCAGATGTTGTATTGACAGGTTAGAAATAGGGTAGTCTACCCAGCAGCCTGCTGACCTGTTCCACTGAGAATAAATTCCACATTGCACTGCTTAAAACACTCACAAAAATCAACACTACAGGAAAGTCCCCATCCTAGCCAGAGGGCCATGAGCTCACTGCACATGAATATGGCTGGTGCAGACCAGCCTATCCAGTTAGGAGATTTTTATATTTTTAAAAATTTTATTGTACATTAAAAAAACTATATCCTGAGCCCAGTGCAATAAAAGAGATGTTTCAATCAAGAAACTGGGGACGTCCCTCCACAGTTGCCTTGTGCAATTGTCAGCAATACTGTGAAACACAACCAGTGACAAACAAATGAGAAACAGCAAATGAGCAATGGTGAGCTAAAACTTGGATGTCAGCTTTGCTTTGCTGTTTCTTCCACTGCCTTTGTCAGTCATTTTGCCAAGGTGCCAAAAGCTACAACGTTAGTGTATACGCAGGGTTGCACCCCCTCTTATGTGTGTACATCTGATTTGAACACGTTCACTGAGAATCTGCTTCCCTGCGAATCCCTGCACATGCATCCTCCTGCTTCAGCCATGGGTAGGATTGGAAATAGTATCTGTGTGACAGCTTTGAACAGATGGAAAATACTAGTGTCGATGTCTCAATTATTAAGCTTCTGTGTATTCCCAGTGATTTCTGCCACACTCTAAAGAGCTAAATACATGCCCTAAGCCTTTTGTCTAAACTTCCAGGTGTTGCTGGGTTTTAAGTTTTGAGTTCTGCAGAGCATTACTTAGAGTAACTGATCAATTGTAATTATTGGTATTTTCTCTTTGATATCTTAACTCTTTCCTAAATCTTTGACATACATACATCCCCAAACAAATGTCTCTTGCTATTCCACTACCATTTTTATGTACTGCCAGAGGGCATACTGTGAGCCATCACTAAAACAAAACATTAATAGTGGGTGGGTATTTTCAATACAAAAGCCTCGATGGAAGAAAAGGTGCTTTAGTTGCCGATAGGAGCCCACGGAACTGAAAGTCTTTGGGTCTTACATCTGGTTAGCCCCAGGAGGCTTTGAGGGGAGACTTCACAGTTATTCACATACACATACAGAGCAGAGAACATAATCCTATAATCTAGTTATATCTGGTGCGTAGTTGCAAGGAATTGCCACATTACAGCTGTTGCCAGGTCAATGAAACCCTGTAGTCTTTGGTGCATATGCACAAGAAACACAGAGGATGTCAGTGGAAGTCCTCTTGAGTTTGATGTTAAGCATGTGCTTAACTGGGCCTTAAACTGGGAAAAAATCTGGAAATATTAAAAAAGTCAAAGATATATGGCTCTGAATAGCTCAAGAATGTTTAGAATAAATTTCAGGAACATTTAGTCACTGCACATTTGTTTCTTTGTTTCTTGCTAAAATATTTCCGGTTGCCCATTCTTCTTGTAATTAACAAACCCAGTGGGATAAAGCATTGTTTCCAGCAGCTTATTGTATAGTTCTTGGGACAACGGCCTGGAAACTCAGTACAATACTGTTTATCAGCTATTTCCCATACTCCAGCAGCCAAAGAAAGATCCCTGGAAAGTGGTGGTGGTGGTGCTCAGAAAAGTTGTTCCCCACTTCTTGGAGTGCTATAAACTCAGAATTACTCACACTGTGCCTCACTGGGCTGCTGGGCCTGGCAGGAGGCTGTTACAGCTCCACCACTCAGCCTCATCTGTGGCGTTATTGATTATTTATATCCCAGCTGCCTTAAAATTAAAGCAGTTGAGAAAGTGAGAGAGAAAAGCAGCACTCCCAAGAAAATGACTGGGGAGGGTCAAGCTCAGGGCTCCTTCACACTGTGAGTCTCCTTCAGGAAATGAGTATTTGAATCTGTTATTCTTAAGGGAAGCACTTAATCACAAGCTAAACTCCAAACAAGCTTGAATGGTTTGCTGGATTTTCTGGCTGAGGGGAAAAAGAAAGTGGGAGGAAAGAAAACAGCATAGAGGAGTCAAAAAGAATAACAGAGAAAGCAAAAACATTAAGTAAGACACACAGAAAAAATACAGGGCTGCAAGTAGGAATAAAAAGCTAGGTATTAAATTGGGAGGGGGAAACATAGAATTCACATGTAGTTGAAGGAAAATAAGACCAGCAAGGCCAGAAAAACTAACACCCCCCCGCCCAAGTTTGGAAATAAAATCAAAGACCACACAGCCCTGTCTTAAACTTGCATTAATATTCTGATGAGTCAGAATACATTATTTGTACTCTACAGACCACTTCATGTTTTCCTGATACGAAACCGCAATACTACTATTATTATTGTTATTATTATTATTTATTATTACAAGGAGTAGCTGGTTTCTGGGGGAGTACTAACAAACCAGATCTATTCTTTCTATTTCTCCTCTATGCTTTGCTTCTGCAAGATAAATGTGAATGGAATTAGACCTTCAACCTCAGCAGTCACACCCACAGTATCATGAGGCTGCAAGATGTCGAGTCACCTCAGGTGTGTGCAGCTATGGCAGGTGAGCTACGAATGCTTTGGTGCCTTTCTGATGCTGCAGCCAGTGAGAGCTGCGCAGCCTCTCTGCTGCTCCTGGCTGTGCTGCTTTTGCTCAGCTAACTCAAGATGGATGTTAAAAATCCCATCTGAGAGGAGGATGTGCTGCAATATGCTGCAATGTTCTGTGCTAGAGCTTATGCCATGCTACAGAGCAGCAGCGTACATCATATGTGCAAACCCAAAGTGCATGAGCAATAAATATAGTACAAGTCCTTACGCCTTATGTTCAAATACATTTCCAGGGTAGCACGTGCTGTGGGGTAGTGAAAGTTGCACAGATAGGATATTCAGGGCTGTAGCACGGGAGGAGCAGAGAAGCAGCCAGCCATCACCTTGAGAGACAGAATTTGCTTGCTCTTAGTGGGACCCCAAACAGCCTTAGCAGCACTGTCTTACTTCAGCAAGATGCACTTCTGGTGACACACTTAAAGAGTATGGAGAGAAGAGTTGCCTTTGCCCCAGCTGATTGCAGGAGCCGGGGGCGGGAGGGGAAAGAGACATTTATCCTAGGACAACAAAGTGCCTTATTAAGGTCTTAAATGTATTCTGCTCTACCACACACCTTACTGCTCAGCAATCTTTCACTGCAGGGAACTGCTGAGCTTTAGGACTCAAATCCTCATTCACAGCAAGTGCACTTGCTGTTGATGCTTATTACCGTGACTCTGTGATGCCAGAAAGAGTTACTGAAGTTAGGAGGAAAGTATATGTTCAAATCTTTTGCAGTTCCCTTCCATGCTGGTTTTCCTCAGTATATCTGAGCTTCCTAGGCTGGTTTAGCACTGGGATTTGTCTCCCTGGGCCAACATGAAAACTCAAAAAGCAGCAGCTTTATTTGCAAGGGGTTCAGGTCAGGCTGATTAGCAGATCTCCCCTGTCACCCCAGAGGAGAAGGCAGTTTCTGCAAACCACGGGTAAAAGCAAAACCAGCTGCATGACCTGCTGACATAGCGAAGGGATGTGCAGACTCCAGACAGCAGGAGAGCAGAGCTTGTTTGGGGAGCTTAGAAACTGAGCAAGCCTCAAGTAAGCAGAGGCTTGGGTGTGAATAGAGGCAGTTCCCTGTAGACAGAGGGTTGTATATGATCCTCCAGTTGCTAAGCTGAAGGCTCGGGCATACAGGTGGTGAAACAGTGAGGGAGCTGGGTATATTCAGTTATTAGTCAAGGACCCCTGCAGCTCTGCAGGCTGCAGAGCCACAGGCAGCCAGTTACCTGCAGAAGTGGGGAAAAGAAGGAGCAGGGACACAGCCAGGAACAAACGGCACAGTGCAGAGCCAGGGACCTTCATTTCTCCATGAACCTTATCTGCTGGTGGTGTGCATGGTCTAAACACTGAAACACAATTGGGAAAGCAGCAAATACATAGAGTAAGGAGCTGTCCCCCAAAAGCCCTAGATCGGCCTAGAGCAGCCCCAAATCTTTGTCTCAGAGGCAGTCGAGGCAGTCAACCTCCCACACAGGCTCTGCCTGGGGCAAGGAGCAGAGAAGGACAAAAGAAAGTGTTCCTCTAAACCTTGCACACACCCAGCCAAGAATTTAATTACATGCCGTCTTTTGAGTCTATCCCATACCTTGCTCCCTCAGGGGCTTGCTGATTTCTTTCTTCATTGAAACAAATCCAAATCACCTTATTTGGATGGTTTAACTCCTTGGCTGGCCCACACACCTTATTGCTTCTGCTAAGATACTGTTTCATTCTAAAATTCATGCTTCATGACAGGAGACTCCTGATGATAAGGATGATTCTGCTCAATGAACGAGAGCAATTGAGAAATAAGGAGGACCTACCAATAGAAAAGACAACTGTCAGATGGCTTGCAAATTTAGATGATCGCCTGTCACCGGATGTCTATTTTCTCAGAGGATCTATACTATGAAGATTAAGTTCTCCAGGTAAAACAGAAAGTCATGTCTTCCTTCCATTCCTGGGGTTTCGGAGTCATCCTTCCATACCTGCTAGGAAATAGCATCTTGTGAGCATCTGCCAACAGTGACAATCTGCAATCACAGCACGATGGGGTGAGTGTGTTATGTCAGGGATAAAAGTAAAGACACACAGTCAATCTTTGACATGAGAGTGGATCTGGGAAGTTATCCTAAAAGGATGGAGGTTGGATTCCAGCTGCTTTGTTGCTGTTTGTTTGAATGCAGGTAACCCATTGCCTACGGATCTGGGGAAGGAAGTATCTTGTTTTGCCCTCGATCCTCTTCCCTTTTGGGAGGTGGCACGGACGCTTGCGCCCGGACCGCGACACCCAGTGTGGCTTAGAGGCACTCATTCCTCACAGGGGCTTTGCTTTGGTTTTGATCTTTATGCAGTTTATATCCAGCAATCCCCATCACAAACTCTGCATGACTGCAAATTTGTCCTTATTTTGGGTTAAAAAGTGGAACCTTCATATCTGACTAAAGAAAGAAGTCTTACTCTGGGATCCATTAGCAGGCTGTCTCCAAGAGATGTTTTGAGTGGATGTTTATTTATCAGCCTACATGGAGTCTAGCGTACCAGTTAGTATACCATGTGAAACTGGCTTTCTCTCGCACTCCCAGTTTGGTCCTGGCTGTCTCTACACTCATGCTTTACTCAGTCAATGTACAGTCTTCATTATCATTCTGACTTGGGCTTCACATTTTGCTGGAACACGGGAAAGCAAAGACAGACAACAAAAATTATATCCATGGGCCAAGGAACATATGTGCCCTTTGCATTTGTCACAGCCACTTAGAGAAGAGAGTGCTGTTTGCTTCATAACTGTTGCAATATCCTTCACAGGTGGTTAATGCATTCCGCCAGCACATGAAAGAATAATTGGATAGCCACTTTTTAAAGTGGTATGTAACCAACCATATCAAGTTTATCAGTAAATGTCACAGTTTATCATAATCTAATCATTAGAGAGCAAGAAAAATGAGCATGCTTGTCTCCATCAATAAACGAGTGATTATTCAAGACAATAACTAGGTTTATTTTCTTTATTTCCATAAATGTTTGAAGTCTTATGAAGATGCTCTCAAGAAATGATTATTTATGTTGACATCCAGTCAGTATAGTGATAGGAGATTTAGAAAAGTTAAAGAAAGGTGTTCATTTAGAAATGATCCCAAAAGTCTTAATCATTTCATCCTGCAGGAGGAATTTGTGACATCAGATTAGAAATGCACTGCCTGTTCCATCCTGTAGCGTGCAAGCCTGATGCACAATAGCAACACTGGAAAGCCAGCAACAAGGGAAGAGCCAAAATTTCTACTTCAGTTTTTATTTTTAAGATAACACAGCTGTTCTCCCGTCAGCTGGCCCTCTTTCCATGTCGCATTTTTGGAAGCTATGTAGTATCAAATGCCGACATTTCCAAAGAAAAGTACTCCACTGACAACAGTAAAAACAGTTTTGATCACCATCAGAAAAAAACACTAATTATAAAATATGGCCCCAAGTCTCCAGTATGTTCTAACATAAAGAAAATTATAGCTCGTTCCCAGGGGGATGCCAAACTGCATCTCTGATAGCTGAGCAAAGCTAACTCCACATGACACCTGCATGCCCACGCATGCCAGGAGACAGGTGTGTGCTGTAGTATTTCACACAAACAGATGTCCTCAGCTAATGCACCAAGTTGCCTGAGCCTCTTAGGAGAAAATAGAGATGTCAGGAAAGGAAAACAATTATCTCCATGATCCATTTCCCCTTGCAGCTATTCCTCACACCTCCAGACTTAAGAGTGAGCATCTGATGGGCTTTCAGGCAGCAGCAGCGGCACTGGGGTTATAAGGAGGAAGTGTAGGAGGAAGAGTTGGAAAATATTTTTGTGACAAATATAGCCATACATCAGCCTGAGTGAATGGTAAGGGATAAGGACACTTTTTCCCCACTTTAGTGGAAATACTAGTGACAGCAGCCTAGGGAAGCTTTGCCAAATTTGGCCACCAGAGTCCAATGGGTGCTTGTAGGGCAGTCCTGGTTAATGACTTCTTGCTTTACCTGCAGAGAGCTACCGGTTTGAGAGCATTTCCCCTCTATTTCCTTGGAAACAAGAGATCCTATGAGAAAGGTACTTCTCTATGAGTTACTCATCCACCTCAAATATGTGTTCAGGGTGACAGACTGAAATCCCTGAGCTGGTACCCAGGAGATTTGGCATCAGTTCTTCAAGCTTCTGTCTCTCCTGCCCTGACCTTTGAAGATGCCGTGTCTCTAGACGTAAGTTCCCAGCCTTATTTAAGGGAAATAGCCAAAATGCCTTTTCTCTGTCCCTGATCTGCTTTATCATATTACGCATGCATGAAGTACCTAGCAAAAAGTGCTGCTGTCATATAACAAGAAGACAGCTCCAAGTATTTCCTCCTAAGGTTTTCTGTAACTTTCTATGACTCTGGCTTTCCTAGAGGCACTGAGCAAGGGCTTGTGCTGGAAAATAAGCAAAGCCATTGGTCCCCCAAAAAGGGTTAAATGAGAACTAAGGCAAATTGATATCTGGGTCTTGAGTAGGATTGCCACTTAATGACTTGGGTCTGTAGCTGCTGGAGATCTCCTTGAAAATGTCCTTTAATGTCTTTAAAAGATTCATTTTAAAGCTTCTGTTAGCTGACATTTCTGTCATACAACACTACAAAATATCTTCTTAACAGCTGCTGGCACCTTAATGGCATCTTGGTGACCTAAATGCTGCTTTTGTGCAAGTGGCCTGCAAACAGCAAAAGCTCTGGATGACTTTTGCATTTGCTACTTCCCCTGCTGTTGTGAAGAGAGGAGGGGGAAATAGTAACAGAAGGAGACACCAAATCAGGGGACAGGAGGTGGGGGACGGGAGGCAGAGGACAAGCTGGAGAAGAGGGACGGGGGTGGGGCAGGAGGTACAGTTTCTACGGAGTGAGAATGGAATTCCAGACTTAATGGGAACTGGCTGGCAAATGGACCAAAACTTCTCATGTCTGTTATCAGAAATCTTGTCAGGGACAGACGAGTGCCCTTGCTGCCTGTCACTCCTGGCAACACCTGTTCTGCTGCTGGTGGTGCCCATGCTGCAAAGAACATTTCCCCCCCTGGTTGCTCAGGGCTCCTCAGTATCTCTCCAAAGCCTGGGGCAGACCAGCGCTTTCCATTCTGCAGCGATTCTTCTGCAGGCTGAGATCTTGGCCAGATACTTTTCCATTTATTTATCTGAAACTATGCTCATTAGACCAAGAAGGCCAATGAGAGCTCTATTTGCTTAGCCCTCTCTGTATCTTTAATGAGAAGCAGAGCCTGCATCATGGGGCATCTCACCTGGACAAGCAGGACAAAGACCAAGAGGATTTTTTTTCCCTCCTCTAATTCCTTCCTGCAAAATGAGCTGAATATACGTTTGAACTTCCTAGTGAACAGTGCTTTTTAAAAAAGGCCAACAGTGCTTTCTTCTTACCTTTTTCAATTATTGTTTACAACTACTTCCTACCTACTATTTTTCTACTTCAAAAGCTTTCTTGGAAGTCATACACCCCAGAGTCACTTGGATGTAGTACAAACCAAGCAATCAAAAAAATGGGGGTGAAAAAAATATCACTTGCAGGTTATTAAGATTTCAGATGGTAGGAAAAAGCAAAAGCTCAGAGCTACTGTATGAGAAACTATGAACCTATTTATTTCTGTTCTCTCACTTCTTATTTTAATGCATCACAGCTGAATTAGCCTTGGTGGAATTTACAGCCCTTTTGGTCTATTGGGTATGCTGAGTCTTTAATGTCCCAAGTGGTCCTATGATCTGTTAATTACCGTATTGCATGTAAAGCTCTATAGGGCTATTTCTTTACAAGAATTCTTTGTCAGGATCAAATTAGTTCTGGGGACCCCTTTCTGTGTGGTGTCAAGCATCCTCAGCTCTGCACGGGGAGTGTAAGATCCTCCGCTCATCACAGGATGCATTCAGCCCTTTGCAGGATAAGACAGTGTGTGAAGTAAATGATCAAAGTGGCCTATTAGATAAATCCATGCTCTCATCATTAACCATCCTGAAAGTTGCGGGAAAATGGTTTGCGTTTTTCATTTTGTATTCCGAGCACCGTGCTTAATTTTTGACATTGCCTGTCTTTTTAAGGACAGTTCTGGTGCTTGGTTCTGGAGGGCTGAACAGCAGGTAACAGCTGAACTGAGGAGGTAAAACGTCATCCTGCTTCTTCCTAACCCAGAGGAATTGTCATAAGCAAGGGGAGGTTTTGAATGAATGGTACTTCTGTAATGGACGGCCCCATTCAAAGGCAGTAGGTGAAAAGGCATTGCAACAAACAATTCAGAGAGATTTGCGTTTTCCCCATTTATACAGTATCTTTCATCCCTGCCAGGCAGAAATACCAGTACATTAGAGGCACTCATTTTCCCATCCTTTAAACCCCATGCTGCAGTTTTCTTCAGCCGAAACTATTACCCATTACCTTCTAAAATGGCAAATTTCTACTTCTGTGAGCAGCAAAGATCTCCAAGTTCATGGTCCCCATGGCAGCCACATCTCCTGGGTGTTTCTTATGTCCTTACAAAGCTCAGTGACTGGAGAGTCTCCATTAATAACATCACTGTACTATTGTTTCCACTTTCTTTTGTGGCTGTTCTCATCTGCACAGGGAAAATACATAAAGCTTCTCCTACTGAGGACCACTCCTTAGGGGAGACTGTCACTGTATCCTCCACCCTGAGCATCTTTCTTCCCAGTCCCTACCAAAGCAAAGAAATGTGGACTCTTTCTGGTGTCTGGCAGAGGCAGAGGCAAGCAGCCAGCTCCCCTCCAGCCCCGGAGACGGCCGTGCAGTGCCTCACTGCTGGTCCCATTCAGCTTGCGAGACTGAAAAGCAGTGCCCTGAGTTCATCTCTGAGGTGGGACTCCATGAAGCACAGCGCAGGGGAGTGGCATAGGGCTTTTCTTTGCATCTAAAGCTCTGTAAGGCCTTACAATAAGCCCCCCAGGGTAGCCTGTGCTTATCCCTGCTCCTCCACTCTCCTGGAACTGCAAAATAGTCCTCACACCTCTCAGTCATAATACTGTTTTGTGCCAGGATAACATCTCTCCTCTGAGGATTTCAGAGCTGTTTATGATCCACAGGGACTTGGTCCCCATAGGAACCCTGCTGAGAGAGGTGAACTTAGGAGTCCATCCGTCAGACCCTGCATTAGGGTAGATTTTCTAGGGCATGAAGAGAAATTTTGGTTGCTGCAGTCCCTCTCACCACACCCCATCCAGCTGCCCCCTGTCTCATCTCCCACCAACCCAGCCAGCAGCTGCATCAACCCTGTGTCTTTGCCTAGATTAGGAATTTGATTCAGCACCAGATTAAATACATGTCCAGTTAAGGCACAGGGTTAAGAATGCACTGTAGGGTTTTACTGAGCCTGAAAGTGGATGCTTTTAAAAATCCACTGTATTTAGGCCATGGGGGGGGGGGGGGGGGGAGAGCATAGTAGGACTCAAACTAAACTATCATTTCTTCATATGTCTTATTCATTCAAAGAGCCATCCCTGGTATCTCCCTGGCTAACTGCTTGGGCTGGGCAGCTCATTTTGCCTGCATTTTCATATGTTGTTCTTTTTTGGGTTTCTGGTACAACTTCTGGAAGTGTCAGGGTTGGGACATTACAAAGAAACTGAAGGAGCAGGGCCAGTTTTCTGCACTGTTAAGTAAGTACCACTTTCAATAGTATGGCAGTACCTGAATGTGCCCTTGATAAGCAGAATTTGCTAATACTGTCCCTGGTGAGCAGCAGTCGTTGCCAATCACAATTAATAGGCTAACTCAGTTTCCAGAGAGACATCCAGCTAAAGACATCAGCTTCTTAAAGCTGTGCAAACTTGTTATCACTACCTACAGATGGGGAAATTTGATGTCCGCTTTGCTGCTTACTGCTTTTTCCAAGGTGGCTGCTGTCAGTCAGCTGCTGGGTCCAATAGACCTGCTCAGATGGGGCTGCTCCTTTCACCCTTTCCCAGGCAGAAGCAACCATGTTGGTGGGGCAAATAGTTGCAATGCAGCTCCAGGAGAGAAAGAGGACGGGGACAGCAGTGTCCTGACATTCCAGCCATTGTTGGAGCCACTATGCTGGTGCCGTGTCCATATGTTTTCTTCTCTGTGTTGGCTCCTTGCCAAGCACGTCATGCCTGGTGCCACTAACCATAGTGAGGGGCTTTTTCCAAACAGGAGTTAAATTATACCAGGAATAGAAATGAGTAAGATTTTTCTTGACTTTCCTTGAGGGAAATAACAACTGCAGCAACATTCATAATAACAATATTTGTACAAAGTTAAATAGTAGATTCAGTGCTCATACATACAAAGAAGGACTATTTGATTCCTTAAGAAGAGAAGCCAAAAGCATTTATTTTAGTAATGAATCCAAAATTACAGAGCTGATATGAGTTTTATGGCTAAAGCTGCAGACGTGTTTTTTTATTTCTTCTAAGATATACAGGAAGAATGTTAAGGTCAAACAAGTGTGGGTACTAACAAGCCCTTCATAAATGGGATGGAAGACCATTTAACAGGATATTAGGAGACACTCAGAGAATTGCATTCTATAATCACTTAGAATCTCCTCAGAATGAACAAGCTGTTAACTAAAAGAAAATTAAATCTTAATTAGCTAAAGTCATAAGTTCAACATATACAGTATAGACAAGGGAAGAGATATATATATATGATATTCAGATGCAAGAGCAAACTGGACAGAGTAAACAGAAGGATTAGGAAGAAATTCACGGTGGCTTTGCCACTGAGCGAGTGTGGTTTTTTGGAAACAGAAAAAAAAAACAAACAAGAAAATATATATAAACTTGGTAAGAATTGTAAAAAAATATGAGAAAGGCAAAAACTTGTACCGCTTATTTGCATATACCTGGGATCTCATGAAAGAGGTATCACACCACACAACTGAGAAACTGGATCTACCAAGCCCTTTTGAGAGCTCTATTGATGGCAGTGTCTCAAACTTGAAGGAAAGGTTTCAACAGGATTCCTTGACTTGCCTTGCCCTATGCTTGTGCTCCTGTAACAGTCAGTGACTGATGATGACTGTCTCCTTATGGTTATGTCATGGTAGTGACGCAGACTGGAAATGGGGAAAGCCAGGAATAGCACCACTGGAGGATCTTGCACTCCCAGTCATATTACCACACTGCACATTTATAGCCATTCCTTTTCTCCTAGCCTAGCGACTAGACTTGCTGCTTCAGTATCTTGAAATGCCATGCTCAGCAATTTGTATTTTGCTGGCTAGCACAATTTACTACAGCCTTATCCTCAAAGACACATTTAGGAGCCATGCAAGGTGCATTAATGTCTGATTTGTAAACAAAAGTGCAGTGACTGTGTATCTTTTGTTTGGATTATAAATACCAGCCAAGTGCTTTGAGTGTCAAGGCTTCCCACTGTGCACTCCTTTTTGAAAGGGACTCTCTTAAATTATATATGTGCTTGTATAAAAATGGCAGGTTTTGCTGCAAGCTGGGTTAATAAATAAGTATATTGTACAGCTGCCTCATTCACTCTAAAGGGTAAGTCACCTTGTTGTGCAGCCACCAAAAGCCGAAGCCAGGACCACAGGGGTCATTTTGGGCTAGATTCTTCCTGGGGATGGAGTTGCCCTGTAGACTTTCTCTTCAGCTTTGGATACAGAGTATTTGTAATTGTAGTCCTGGGACTGCGATTCAGGGGTAGAGGTGGGATTTTTTTTCGCTTCCCCCTCTCCTATACTTTAGCGCTGCTCATAGCCATGTCCAGGCTATTTAGCTTTGCTAGTCTTCCCTGACTCTTGCTCTCAGGTGGGCAGGAGTCCTTCCGCCCTCCACCCACTCTACATGGAGGTCCAGGAGTTGCGATGCACGTACTGGTTGATAATGGTTATCATTTGCTTTTTCTGCCTTCCTGATGTTTCCACAACCTCATGTGATGGAGGCACTTGGTCAGCTATAATAAACTTTTGCATTTGACTCGCACTGTTTGAAGGATTAAAGGCGAGTTATGACATAGTTCCCTTTCCCTTCTTCCAGATCAAATGCAGTATCACACAGACCAATAAGCAGCCGCTCGTCATCACTAGACTATTTTTAGGGTCATTCCACCACATATCAATAGGCTGCAATACAATCTCCACTGGCAAGATCTTGTCCAGCCTGAAACAGATAAGCAAAGTAGGTCAGGAAGCTTCTCATTGTCTTCAGCAATCATCAAGGTGACCAGAAGGGTTCATACTATACAACTGCCACCTCCAAGTCTCTCTCACACCCTGGTCAGAGCCGGGGCTGTGTCCTTTTCCTCCTCCCTCCATCAAAAGGCTGCACAGAGGCTGGAACGTGCCTGCAGCTGCCACTGAGTCTCGTTGGGAGAGACAGCAGTCTGAGGGTACTTGGAGCCTCCCGTAGTTAAGAGAAGCACAAATGCTTTTTAATATCCTGGATATCATCCTGATTAACAGCTGGAGGACATTAAAGCTGATACAGTCTCCATGTGGCAGAACAAGCTGGAACAAAGGGAATAACAACAAAAAACTTTCTCTTATTCCTAATCCCCTGCTGGGAGTGGGTGGAAGTGCTAAACCTCCCAGTGCTTGGGAAAAAGGAAATGATAAGAAAGTGTCAAGGAAATATCTTCAATTTCCAATGCCACTTCTGACTTTGTACGCCCCTCCACCACCTCCTCCCACACACGTGCTCTTCAGCATAAACATTATAAACTTCCAGATTTAAAAAATGAGCTACTCTTCAAAAATAAGTAGTGGGTTTTTTTCCCCCAATATTATGGTACCATGCATAAAGGCTGGGTCTGTGCACCCTGGTTTGCAATGGTAGCAGAGTTTGGGAAGAGAAGGCTCTGCAGGCTGAGAAATCTCCTCGAACATTAATGCAAAGAATATGGGATAAAAGGGTTTAGTCTGGTACCTTGTGTTGATATTTTGACAAAATGTAAGTGGTGAGAGCAGAGAACGAAATACTTTAATTAACAGGAGAAATAGTTGCTCTTTATTCTACACCTCCCTAAATTAAATAATTTCCTTTCAGTTTGCTTAGCTTCTGAGTAGCAAAAATGCTTAAAATGGACAAGACTATTAGAAGAGTTATGGCTGGCATAAATGGACCTTTAAGGAGAGAAATGTTAAGACTGTATTAGAAATATAGATGTTAGTGCAGCCCAGTGAAGCAACAGTTTGGGTTTACTTTGTAATTTACAAAAGGTGCAGGTGATTGTAGGAACATAGACAGGATAAAAAAATCAATGGTGTGAATTATTAACAACAGAGGGCCAGATCCTTCCTTAATGTGAACTGGCTCAGTCTTCAGCATCACTAGGATATCTAGAGATCTACAAGTGTGTTTAACAAGACAGTTTTGAAGGGTGATACAAGGATGAGACAAAAAAACTAAGTATAATTTGGGATGAGTGTAGTATTCATTAGTGGTGAAGCTGGGAGTAAATCATTCTATTACAACAAGCTGAGAATTCCTTTCAGCCACTCTGGTCCACCATATATTGTGTGTGTGGTAAATGTGTCACCAAAAACAGTCTGGAAAATGTTTTAGAGGCTTAAAAATACATCCTTGGTGCTATTTACTACCAAACACTAGAGCAAGGTTTCTTGGTGTGATACAGGATTCAGAGAAAAGCATTTGAAACAGCTGAAATTACCTTAAAATAGTCATTATATATCTGAAAGTTACATAAGAATAAATCTAGGGGTTTTCAGTCAGTTGAAGATTTTTCTGCTGATCTCAACATATTCAAGAATGTGCCTTAAGGTAACATTCCCCACTGTGGGGACCTGGTAGATGGTAGGTGAATGATAGCTCCTCAGGAAGCTGAGACTTTCCTCTTCCCACTGGGATGGAGCTACATGGATGCTCTTTCCAAAGAGTTCAGTTACCCTGTGGCATCAGGCCTCATTGTGGTTGTTCAGGTTTTCTAAAAATCTGGACACTCGCATCTGAATGGAAGATGGCTGTGAGATAACTGCCTGGAAATATAGTGGGGTTTCTTGGAGAAAAGTCACAGTTTCCCTGGTGAAGGGCTGATTCTTCCCTGCCCAAGTTATCATTCCAGCAGAACTACCCTAAATGATGCCTCCTGCAGAAGCAGGCACACACATCTTCCCAGGCCAGGCACAGGAACTCAGAGGGATGGGGCTGATCACTGTTTCCCCATAAAGCAAATGGCAGCGAGCTGCTGCTCTCAGCGGGCTTCTACTTCCAAAACAGTAAAGGAAACTCCCCAGGAGCTGCTACACTGAATTCAAATTAGAAAGCAGCATCGAGCCAGCTGATGGAGTGTGTAAGGACCGTCACCAAAAATCCCTTGGCACCAACACTCCTTTCTATGTGCCTCAGCAGTTACCACCCACCCATTTGCCATCATAACAGTTTGGAGGTAGGATTAGTTTGGGATACATTTGATAGTCTTGGCATGCTCTATATTCAGGGGGATCAGACAGTAATATCCTCTTATTTCCCCATAGAGCCATTTGTCAGCAGGTGCTCGCAGTCATTCTGGGTTATATGGTATCCAGTCCTTTTAATAGTACAGACTCGTTACATTGGTAATTAATCCGATAATGCCTATATGTCTGCTGTTATCTCCAAGGAACATGCAGCTGGAGCAGTAAGCCATTAACACACCTCACCACTTATTGTCTTATAGCAATGACGAAAGTTTCCCTGAACTTCACCCACTCTCCTTCCAGCCAGACTTTACAGTCAATGTGAGATTATACCCAGGTGGACTTTTTTTAATGTGATTTTTCAATTATGGAGCCAAGCCTTGTTCTTACAGCTTGTGGTGGCATTCCCAGTCCAAGTAGGTGGGATTATTGGCTGCAAGATAAATGAGGGATCCTGCTCCTTTGGCTTCTTGCTCTAAGCAGAGTGTGCTACAACTCCAGCCCTCACCAGCGCTCTGAACTTAAGTGATATATCAGGCAGCCTGCCTGGGCAGGGGACACATAGTTATAAATGGCAATCTATGTGTCTCTCAAACTGAAGACTCACAGACTTGTGCCATGTCTCACAAATATTAAAAAATTAAGCCCTTAAAATTAAGAAAATCCAGCCTCGGGTGAGATCCTTCGGCAGAGTGGCCTTCACCAGGGAAAGAATGGTATGCCTGTACCTGGCTATAGGAAAATGCCTGATCAGGGCATCCAGTCCCTCTCCAGGTCAGTCAACCCTACAGGAAAGGGATTTTATATCAGCCACAGATCTTGTGTTTGTGTTTTCTCATTTCCATGTGTCTGAAGGAATTGGTGACTGGGAGGGAAGCCTTCTGTTTAGGTCTGAAAAATGCTATTTGCCTTGTATCCCTTATGCCATTATAGAGTCCTGGTACAGGGAAAGGAAATAAAGAACAGACTTCAGAACCAAGAGGAGGGCAGCACGGAAGTAATTTCTGCAGAAGCACATGAAGCTGTGCTGTAGCTAGGGAGGAAAATAAATTGAAAAGGGAAAGAAAGAAAAAAAAAAACAGAAGGAGTGTTTAATCTCAACTGCAATGCTTTTCTTTTCAGTGGAAGCTGAATCAAGTAGTTTTCAAACAGTCCAGAGAGATAAAATTCAAATTGAAATCTGGTATTCCCCACTCGCACCCTGTTGTGGCTGGAGAGGGCTGAGCCCAAGTCCCTGCCGATCCCCTACTCCCGCTCCCACCCAGGCATCACTGTGAAGGAGCCTTATAGCTCCTGAGTGTGAGAAGCAACAGTCTCTTGTGGCATCATGAGTCTCTACCTTTCCCTTTAACATGGAGGTGTTGTTTCTCCATCAATCAAGAAAGAATGTGGCATCAGGCTGTTTTCCTAAAATGACTGTGATGGTTTTTATTTCTCACAGCAGGCAGCTCCCCAACACAAAATACATCGCAGGCAGTGGTAATCAGGGCTCCCAGACCAGCAGCCTAACCACACCAGCTAACTTTCTCTCATCTTTCTACCCAATTACATGCTGTAAAATGCTCTCTCTGAAAGTAATTAGGTTGTCTTGTTTAGTCCCTGCACAAGTGATTACAGAGAGGTTCTCACTCCTGTGAATAGTGGAACTACTCACAGCAGATACATCCCAGATAAAAGCACCCTTGCTACAGCCTTAGTGCACTTCAAGAGCCTATTTGTGCTATTTGATTTTAAATACGCACCAAAGCTTAAGCTCACATTGCTTCCATGCATCGCGCTGTCCACACTGCAGGAACACCTCTCTGCCTCGGCAGCTCTCGATAAGCAGGAGAGGAAAACTGCCATTTGCCAATAAAAAAAAGGAAGTGAGAAAAAAAAAAACCACTAAAAAATAACATACTATCATTTAAATGTCTATATTCTCATAAAAGCCATGAAATCTGACTTAAAAAGCATATAACCAGAGACTGTCGGATTACCAGGGTACCTGGCGATACTCAGGCATCTGCTCCTTTACCCACAGATGGCACAAATTGCCTTTTTTTTTTCCCTCTGATACATATCTTGAGACTTAGGAAGTCATGCCAGGTGAATGCATAGGGAGAACCCCTGTCTAAAGGCACAATTAAGGCAAGGGGGAGAGAGGGCTGAGTCCAGACCTGCCATTAAAAGCAAATCTGACAGATCCAAATAGATTACTGCATGCATGCGGTGCCCTGAGCCTAAGGATCAGTCTTCTGCTGATGGGCGGTTGAGCTGTGCTGCTGGGCGTGTGTGCTCCTGGCCTCGCAGTGACCCAGATCTTCCGAGTCTCTTTGCTGGATAAATGGGAGAGGGGCTTGCGCAGGCTGTGTTACAAGGAGCCTCATGCTTTCATCTGAGGTTCCCACCATGCAACTGGGTATCCTAGTTCAAGTTCTCAGACTTCACAGTTGAGCCTATAGGACAGGGCAAGTAGAGCTCAAACAGCGCCCAAATGAAAGCAAGCAGCTTGGTAGAACGCAAATTCCTGCCTGTTTTATGACTTTAGTAACTGTTAGATTTCTTCCTGATCAGAGCTTGCCTGTTCCCCACCACTTCCAGAGCAATGCAGCTCTGGGCAGGAGGGCTTTGCTGACAGCAGCAGCAGCTTCCAGACTTCATCTCAGTGCAGCGCTGTGCATGCTCTGCTCTTGCTAACGCTGTATTGACCAATGTATATACTGCTGAAATGTAAAGCTCTACATACCCTCCTGGTTGTTCTCCAGTCACTCTCTTTCTATCCCATAAACTTCCCCCTTACCACCACTCTCCTGCGTTTCACTGCCTTATGTCAATTTCAAAGGGTTCCCCGAGGAACTATTTTATTACCCTTGGCAGAGCAGAGGCAGATTTAAATACAGGCAGCTGAAGCTGTCACTCAGATTCTCGAACAGCCTTTCTTCCACCACAGGGCTGTAGGTTTTGTTTACTCTGCTCTCCCTGAGGGCTCGATTGTAGGGAGCCAGCAGTGGGATTGGAGATGGAATTAGGTAATACAGGACTCTGCTGCCTGAGCATTATATAGTGTCTTCTTTCACAGCCACACAGACTTTAAAGGGAGGGAAGGGAAGCTCTATTTAATCAGCCAGATTGTGCACGGCTGTTAAATATGGCACTGCGGCTCAGCCCTGGCTAGTGATGCAGGAGTCAGTGCCCAGCCCCACATGTTTCCATGCAGATCCTGGAATGCTGTGGGACTTGCAGTACTTCCAGACACCCTCTGCACCATGGAAACTGGCAGTAAAACTCTACAAATGCTGTATGCACTGTGCTGTAGCTGGTGTCAGCCCATCTCTCATACAGACTTCTCCACTTAGTCTTGGACAGAAGGGATGAAACAACCTGAAGAACAAATGAGAAGGCAATAGGTACTGGAAGTGCAGAGGAGTTGCCAAGTACCTCCTGACTTCCAGTCAGGAGATGAAAAGCTGCCAGTCCCCTCCAGGAGCATCTGACATTGTTTGAAGACCTGTCCTGTGCACAGGCAGAGCAGGATGAATTGGGTATGACTTCTCACTGCTGCTCTTTAGGGTAACACGTGGCCTTGCAGTGTACAGGGTTTGGCTGCCCACACCCTGCAATCTGCTCTTCCTCGGTGTCATCCCCATGAACAAGCCCCGGGTGCCCCACGCTCCCCTGCAGGCTGTTGCCCCCATGGTCTTGTCTCTGCCCAGCCTGTGCTCTGCTGACAAGAGTCCACACTCTGATGCAGGGATAAAACAATTTGGAGGTAGGGGAAACCTACTTGAAAGTGAAAAATTCATGATTAACACATTTACTATTCAAAAGAAGCCAGTTTTAGGGAAATACATTAGCTATTCTACCCTCTGTTGGTGTGAAGACTTAGAAAAAAGGTGTTTGGTCCAAGCTTTTGGAGGGCTTTGCTGTTCCTCTATTGGTTACATGGTGCTTCCTATAAACCTGTGATTCCTTAACCTCCTGTTATTTCACACAGGCATTCACTGACCTGACACAAAGCCCAGGGTTTCAGCCCTCTACATATTGTTTACTAACATGAACCAACATCCCCTGGTGTGGGGAAACAGAGGCAGGCATGTGCCTGGTGCCGTGGTGTGGGACTGTCGCCATCAGATCCAGGACTGCAAGGCGGGTGCGGAGCCTGCCTGCCTGGGCCAGAAACATGATCCCATCACTTTCCCTGAAAGTAAAAAAAAAAGGCAAGGGATAAATACATTCTTCATTGCTCCATTTAGCATCTCCCTCTCTCGCTCTTTGACTTGGCAGGAGGATGCAGAAATGTTTCCCATTTTTTCAAGTTATGTTTTTAAAATCCAGTTCTTTTTTAACCTGTATTGCACAGATGTCATCAAATTCAGGCTGGACTGTGGGCTGAATTACCTGTATTCTTGATGTTTAAGATGCATTGTCAGGCTGTAACCTGCTACAAAAATTCACTGTGATGCCAAACCAATTAGCAGTCTCATCCAGTGCCATTCATTTATTAATTTTAATAAACAAGAGAAAATTGTTACAGATAACTGTATTCTGTGCATTTTAATGAGACTCAATATTAGCTGTGCTGGCAGGGTGATGACCAAGAAAAGTAGTCCTGGATATCCTTTGCTTTCTGAACTGGCATTTCCATTCACTGCTTGCCCAGAGACACACCATGAGCTTGGGTACACGAGGCTTATCGTTCCTGCAGAGTTTATTTTCTCCTCATGGTATGTGAGCACCACAGTGACTGCTATTTTCTGCAGAAAAGGACTGAAATAAATAAGCCCATGCTGAGCCTCCCTGGATAACTGGGAAGCATGAGCACACGGTGCCCCCCCTGCACCTGCCTTCCCTTCTGGGCCATCAAGTCGGAGTCAGGGTGTGCCTTCGTACAGCTGCAATTCCTCTGGGCTAATCACTTTAAAATCTGTTCACCTCCAACAGGACTTTTCACTGCCCAGTGACTGGTTCAGGCTGTGGGCTTGTTTTCTCCCAGCCTCCCGGTATTCATGCATCGCTCAGCCCTTAGCGAGTTATTTCACCTCCATGCAGGTACCACTCCTGCCTCCTTGGACCACCCACTCTCTTCAATCACATCTTTTGGAGGCACTATTTTTTTGCAGTGTCTTTACAGAGGCTGTAGCACAGGGAAACCATGAGTTCACTTAGGACCGTCAGGATTTCCTCATGCAGCAATAAAGCATATATGGGGCCCATGAAAAACAGTGTAAGGCCCATTTCTTTAATAGCAGTAAATCCTCATTGAATCAGAATTGGTTCTAGCAGGTGGATTATGGCCATATGTCCCTTAAAGTAATAATAACAGTAATGGGAGGAGGCATTTATTTTCTTGAAAACATACTTACAGTGCAGAAAAGTTGCCTCTTCGTGTTTATACATGGTTTTTCTGTGGGGAAGAGCAAAAATCCCTAGTGCTGAATAAGGAATAGAATATATTTTTCTCCCCTTTATTTCATTTGGGGAGGTTCAAGCGGCATACCTTCTGTGTTGTTTCCTTTTTTATAAAAAGCATCATCATCATTTTTTTAAGCAAGGTCAAGACAGAAAGAAAAAGCTAATGGGGTACATTGCAAGGCAGGATGACAGCACAGATGTGGCATGTGTACAGATTAATGTAATTTGTACGAACCAAAGACTTTAACATCTTAATTACTCATCTTAAGGTCTCAGTGATTATGCTGATTGATCAAAACCATCAGAAAAATGCCTTCCCAAGGGATAAGGTGGAGCATGAAGGGGATGCTACATCTTTAAAGGTTAAGTGACTGCAACTCCTCTGTGAACTGCAGCCTGAGTCAGCTCATGCTGGACAGCAATGCTGGAGCCCTGCAAGAGCCCACTTCTGCTGACACTGCCTCTTCCTCAGCAAAAATCATGAACCCACTTCTCTCTGACTGTTATTCTCTTCTAGACCTTCAGCCCGATGATCAGCTTGAGAAAAATGATTCTGCTGAAATACCCATTACTTGCAGCATCAAACGAAAACACTCAAATGAGCTTGTGCAACCTGCTCACAGCCAGTAGCACCCAATAGCTTAACGAGCTTGCATCTGAAATGCTGGTCCTGCTTAAATGCATGGAGCGATCTGTATCTCTAAATCATTGCCATGTGTGTTTGCCTTCATCCTCCTTGCAGAGTCCCCAGGAATCTTTTTTTTTTGTTATAACAGCACAGAAACAGCCACGGCTCCTCTACAACAGCTGAGACTGCAAAACAAGATGGCACCTCCAAGGAGCTGTGTGTTGGGGGGACAACGACCCATAACCTGCTGTGGTGTGAGCTCAGTAATACCCCATGTGTAAAGTAGTCGGAGTTTGCTCAAGGTACTTGTATGGAAATGTTGGTGGGTCAAATATTTTTTGGAAATGACAGGTTCAGTTTCCCCTTCGTTTATAAATTGATTAAAACATATCTGAAAAAAAAATGGGGCTTTTTATTCACTGTTTAGTTACTTTCATTCCTACCACTATGATTTTTAAATTCCCTTTACCTTTATTTTTGTATTTTTCTTTATAATTTATACTTGTAAATTCCCGAAGATGCTCCAGCTCTACTATAAAAATTCTGGTTTTAGAAGAAAAAATGATCTTATTCCACTCCCTCCCCAACAATTCCTTTTTTTTTCTTGATGGCAGAGGGGAGTTGTTTTTCCAGTGAGCCAAAACTCCATAATTCACACAGTAATTCTACTGGCTGCTGTAAAAATAGCCACATCTTCCCAGTGGATTAAGCTGTCTTGCACACCAGACTAGCCAGTCCGGGCCGCTGCCAAATGCTATATTTACATTTCCAAACTAGAATCTGTTTCTAATACATTTTTATGGGGAGTTTTGACCTTTTATATTTATTGTTAATGAGCTTTCATCTCTATAATAGCCTTTCATCCCGAAGGATCCTGAGGAGTAATTGTAATAACCTGGCATACAAAATATACACAGAAATCAATTTACCCACCATTGAAATGTAACCACGACTGGAGGGGTTGAGAATAAGCAACTGTTCAGCAGCAATGTGTGCAACGCTGCAGTGCTGCTTCCATTTGAGTGACAGGGTGAGCTAATTACCTGCACTGGCTGTTGTCCAGGCGATCAGGATTCACCCACAGGCCTGCAAAGCAGCTTGTAGAAGAGATATTTAGTGAGTGTGGGAGCTTGGGATTTTGGGTTGTCCAAAGGCCATGGGTACCTGCGCACTTACCCCTCAGGGCGATGGTACTGGTGGAGCCCCCAGCATCGGTGCCTGCAGAGACCTGGTGCCACCACAGTGTTCAAGCAGTGGCTGGAAAGCTGCTGGCACAAGCTGGCATCGTCGCTGGGCATCGCTCCTCTTGCTGCAGCAGACAGTACCTTCTTCAGATTTGCACTGTGTTGTTGCTTAAAGCAACCTGCTGGCATGGACCTGGGGACTCTAAGGTAGAGCTGGGCTTGCTGTGACTTCGCGGCCCCATGTAGCATGAACTTGGCTTTTTTTAACCCTCGGGACTGTGAAAGGCTAGACTCTCCTTGGCCATTTGCAGCTGGTGAACACTGTCCTTCAATAAGCTGTTCTGATGGAGGAGGGCAGAGAAGCAGCAAGTAAAAATGTCGCCATCAATCACCGATTGCCCCAGGGATGCCTTAGCACACGATTCGTCTAACACGCCACTGCCCGGACGGTGTAAATATTTTATTAATGGCTGTCTCCATCTGCAGTGTTTTCATTATTGCTCACACCTAGTGCTCACGCTTTGTATTATCAGCAAGGCAAGCCACGGGGTGTCTTGTTCCTGCCCCGCTGCCCCTGTGCTAATGGGAGCTGGCGGCAGCCGCTCCGCGCAGGCAGGCACCCTCGGCGGAGAGGAGCGATGCACAGCGCCGGCAGACGGGCTCAGGCAATCCCGCCATGTCAGAGCAGGGCAGGGCACTGGCCATGCCAGGATGAACTGTGTAACCTGCCGGTAACAGACTTTTCCATTTCCTCTTGCTCTGCTTTTACCATCCACAGTCTGCAGGACAAAAGCCTCTTCAGCACTAATCCTGCTCAGCCTTTGCAGACAATGAGCGGTTCAGGCATAATGCCACTGCATTTACCACCTGCCTGGACTTCAACTTGTCGTGGATCATTTTCCACGGTGGAGCAACCCACAACCCAAGTGATTTGTCATCCACTCTTCTGAGTAATGCTCTCAATCAAAAGGATTTTACCTTTTTTGATCCCTCAAAGGGCACCAGTCCAGGTGAGACTGGGAGCTGAGTACCAGAGACCCTTGACTTTGCTGGGCACTCATCCAGTGCGCTCATTGGGATCCCTGTGATGCTCCTGCCACTGCTGGCATTTAAAAAAAAAGCAAAGGCCAAAGAGACAGAAGGGAAGAGCCTTCCCTCCCCTCATCCCCTCCTGTAAGTCATTTTCTCTGGCCTATTTTACAGGAACTGAAAATCTATTAGAGGAATAGCTTAATCCGGTTTGACTGTAATAATTAGGGTGCTTTAAAAAAACCCTGACTAATCGTATAAAAGGTGATTGTAGACAGTTCAGTGCATGACCCTTACACTTATCACTTGAGGTATTATTACAAACCAGAAACAGCTGGCAAGCGTGGAGAAGGATAAAGGGAAAAAAAAAAAAAAAATCACATGCAAAGGGACAGAGACTGTTTCTTTTCTGATCTCACAACAGAGGCACTGGCAGCACCTTGAGCTGTCCCTCTAACATGGATCCAAGGCATGAAGTCGCCTCCAAGACGCCGGAAAGGCACCTCTGTTTTTGCCAAGGCTGTGCCCTGCCAGCCGCAGGGTCCTGCCATCAGCACCTCATTTTCTCACACTCTTTTTGCAGGCAGTCCAAGAGGGTTTGAGTTAGTGTTGGAGAGGTTCCCCTTGGGGCATGCTGCAGTAGGCAGATATTTGTAGCAACAATGGACAGCTTTTCCAAAACAAGGCAGTCTGTATTATTCAAGCAGGATATAATGCTTTAGGGTCACTGGGTTATGGCAGAAAAGCAATGCTTGCTTCCGTGTCTTGGCTAGTAGCAATCTCTTTTTCTTTTGCTCTTGAACTTTCTTGGGCTCCAACAGCTGCAATTTCTTCCTTCCCTTCCCAAGCCTAGGCTGGGGGCAGCTGAGTTCCCATCACAGCTTACCACATCTTTGGTAAAACTATTTTTTTTCCACGTTCTGCCAGCCATTGCACAGAATCGCTGCCTGTTCAGTATGCCCTTGTCCCTGCAAGATGAGCTCATTATGTGCTGACACGTCTTGTTCACCCCTTCCTACTATGCCAGCTAGGACAAACGAACAGTCCAGGCACCTGTCTCCTGCATGACTGGCTCAGAAATCAACTCTTCCCGTGTCAGTTGTCCACAAGCATATTTTGGTCATGAATTCAAAATCTGAGCCCTCTGCAGCAATTAAGAGTATACAGCATAGCAGAGATCACCCAAAGGGTGACCATGCTTTAGCAGGGTCAGCCACAGATGAAGAGATTGGAGCTGACGTGACCTGGCCATCACATAAATGTTCGGAGAAACACTCTTGTTCATTGGTACCATTCAGAGCTGAGGCTGAGCCCTCACTCAGGCCGCAGCTCAGAAAAACACTGTTCTGTAGAGCCACTCAGGAGCTTTAGACTTCACAGAGCGATGACAGCCAGGATGAGACCGTACTATCACCAGTATGCTACTTTAATCGGCATTGAAAACATACGATCAACCTCAAAGGAGGCTTTTAAAGATGGAAATAAGATGTACTACAATTTCAATTTACTCCTTCTCTCTCTGTTACCGTGACTGAAATATGTGGTTGATCTTGGACGCTCTACTGCAGCTTGTACAAAAACAGTAATAGCATTCACAGCAAAGGAATTTGCAGCTGGAGTTGCGTTGTTTGGGTTCTTTTGCTCTCCCATGAGTCCTCCTTGGGTCTTTTTATTTCCATTCTGCTCCACACAGATTTTGATCTTTTATTTATTAATAGGAATGGTTGTCTCCACTGACTCACTTATCTAATAATAGCTATAACCTTTTAATTCAAATTATTTGATTCCCAAGTTTTTTAGATTAAAGTAAACACACGGTTAGAGTATTACTGGGAAAGTGGCGATAGAAATACCATGATCAAATTATCCTGTGACTCAATTCTGCAAAGTGTGCTGAATCCTTTTTAATACATTTCACAAGTACTCGTTGGTGACCTCTAACACCAGAGTTGTTTCTCTCCTACGGTAGCTCAATTTCACAACTCTGAATACACTTTTTTTTTTTTTTGAAGGAAAGCCATCCAAAGGTTTTTATAAACTGTTCTCTAGCCTTTGGGAATGAGCCAATTTAATGGAAAGTATCATTTCATTTCAAAGAGTTGAAGGATTTGAGGAAATACAATCTGCTTTCTGAACAGTGTGAGATTAATATAGTTGTGGTTTTGTTAGAAACCAAGCTGCACAGTTTGGATACAGAGCTCAACTTTTTCAAAGTTCATCTGTGGCTCTTGGTTTGTCAGCTGTATTTCCCAGCAGCGCTCCTTTGTGAAACAGCTCTTCTTACAGAGCCTGCTCCAGCACACATGAACACTCGCATCAGGAGCAGACGGCAAAGGAGACATTGCTGCCAGCCAAAGTTTCTATCATTCATGGGCCTTAAAATGGGAAGGGAGGGGAGGTCTCTCTGTAAGGTCAAGAATCACCAAAAGAAGATCAGCTTGGTTTTAATTAGTATTTTTCTATCTGTAATTGAAAAATGGGCAGGAACATAGGGAACAAACTGCAGCCATTTAAGGGGAAAACAGCAAGCTCTGAAAATGCCTCCTGAAAGCCAGTCACCTTGGGTCTGCTGCAGCCACACTGAGCAGCATCAGTCACCCACCACCTCCCAAACCACCACACAAGTCGCCAAAAAAAACCCGCCGGAGCCACAGAGACGCTCAGTCACATCTAGCTTTATTTTAATCCCGTCAGAAAAGTTCAAGAATTACACCAAAAAATACTTCAGTCTCTGCTACCTACTGACAAAAAGTACACCACAAAATTATAAACTGTTCAGTGGTTTGCTGGAGTTTTGATTGTTGTTGGAGGGGGTGGTTTGTACATTTTGAGTGAGAAATGAATTTACAGGTGGAAGGGGAAGGGAGGATAGGAAATCAGACAATGGCATTTGGCACTACATTTTTAGCTACACTATACAGTTATTTATCATGATGCCTGTTAGGATGGAGGAGTTCTGCCCTCATTTACACCCTCTAGTGTCTATGTATGCAAAATGGAGGACAAAACTGCCCAACGCAGGGGAAGAAAGGGCCAGTTGCTAATTTGCATCCCAGTCTAGACACAAATCTGGAAAAGCAGCCTTAGTCAAATGTGAAGCTTGCCCTCCCTGTGCACTCTGCTCCTGCTCAGTCTCACCCTGCCTGTGTGACCAAGGAGCAGAGCTGCTTTGCAGCAACCACTTGCAACTCTGAAAAAAAAGGAATCCTTTTTTTTAAAAAAAATCCCACCGGTCTGCACTAATTGCACATGCCATTTGCAGGGAGAGGATGCTTTACACTGGCCAGGCCTGGACTGAGCCAGGGGTCTGGTCTGTGTTCGCAAGCAGAGATCTGATGGGACCCTTGCACTCTGACAGCATGCTACAGCCATCCCTCTCTAACTACCTAGAATGACAATAAATACTGAAGTACCTGAAGCTGACAGAGGGAAGCAGGAGTGTCCCATTTCATGGGTGAGGAAAAATTAGGGGCTGAAAAGTTAGAGGCTCAATACTGTTCTGCACTATCGCCACTCTTGAAAGGCTCCTCAATTCATAATGACATTTCTTTGTGTCTTGGTGACCCTCAGGAGAGAGGTCCCAAAAGATGAAGCCTCATGCAAATTGCCAAAGGTCATGCAGGAAATCTGTGCCAGAAGCAGAAATAAAGCCCTGGTCTCCTGGCTCCTAGTCCTGTGCTCAGAAGTATATTCATGATTTCACTATAGCAGCCTCTGGCTGCTTCCATCCTGCTCCATATCCAAATAGCAACCAGGATTTTGGCCTTAGACCCAGCCAAGATCACCAGCACATGGTGGTTCATTATGAAGGCCCATGAACACTGATGCTAGATTCAATCTGACAGCAAAATATGCCCTCTTTGGCAAGATAAACAACATCACAATGTCTTTGTACCAGGTTCTTTCTACCTCCCCCTCTCGAAAAGATAGCTGTTCCTTCAACTGCATGTTAAGCCTCTGTCACAGCTTTCCAGCAATGGTAAAACTTTGCAGGATTCTCTTTGCTGCTTTTATCCTCTCTGGCTGTTCAACTAATTTGCTTTTTTTGTTTTTTAATTTCTTTTTCTAACAAATAGTTAAGCAATGATTTAAAAATATTTTTACATTGTAAGGTACAGTCAACATCAAACATGCCTTTGTACAAGAGCTTGACTCAGTTACAAATCAACGAGAACAATGCACAAAAAGAAATATCCATTAAGATGACTCCTGCACTTGGGTTTTTACTTATTCCTGTTGTGCTGTTAGGACAGCACCCTCAGCTAGAGCAATGCAGTATAGACACGGTGTTGTTCCCCCACCCTCCCACTTTGCCCATTGCCACGCGTTAACTTTAATGACCTTCTGTCTTGGCAGCCTTGGCTTCGTGGTTTACCGATCCTGAAGACAGCCAGGGCGATACGGCCCGGGAGCTGGTCTGCTTGGCCATGCTGTAGTGGCTGATGACGGTGTAGAACCTGCCCCGGGAGTTGGAATCCTGTGCAGAATAATATGCATCCAGCGAGGCCGGGATGCACCGCTTGTGCTGGAAAGAGGAAGAAAGCAAGAGAAGTAAAGAGTGGCCCCATCAGTCTCAGGCTCTCGCTTTAAAAATCTCAGAGTTAGCTGTATGCACAGATGACATTTGACTGAGACTTGCTGCAGCGAGAGCATCTGCTGCGCAGCCCTGACTGCCTTTCAGCACCGTGGGATTGCACAAAAGTTTAGTTGGGCAGCAGTCTTCAAAACCTGTTGCTACTGGCAACCCTGATTGCAGGCTGATTTCACCAATGGATGGGAAAAGGGGACTGTAAAATGAAGGTCTGACTGGTTTGGTACGTTACTGGCATGCAGAGACTGAGGCCACTCGCTGGCGTCCTAGCAAGGCTCTTATGAGCAGCTCTTAGGACATGCTGGACTGAAAGCTCTGTAGGGCAGAGTCCAGAATTAATCCTCAGACAAGTAGAGGACAGGCAGAGACAGAGTAAGCTGCTTACGTGCTGCTCTGTTACAGTGCGTTATTTCTAACCTGCAGGACAACCACCTTGGTCGGGGATGCTAGCGAGCGTAGCCCAACTGGCCAGCCCTTGTCAGAGCTCCTGGTCTGTGCAGGCACAGCCCACGCATCTCCACTGCTCGTGTGCTAAAAACTGCACAGATAAAACAATGCCCTTTGCAACAGCTGTAAAAGAGCAATCAAATGGTAACAAATGTTGGACTGGGTGGTACTCACTGCAGTCAAAGAAGCACCAGGGACACAAAGGCCTCAGGTACAATTATTACTAAATTATGAGATACCCCAACTCCCAGTTCAAAGTGACTAGATGAAATCTGAGTCCAAAACCTTTAATCTTTTCAGAAGTTCAGGTTTGGATCTGATTCTGAAATTCATTACTCTGTCCTAACTTCATCTTTATATACCCTAAGAGAATAATTCACAATTACTAATACGTCAACATTCTTACTCTATTTTCCAGCCCACAGACTACCCCAAATGTGGTCAAGACTCCTGCGACTTTATGAGCTTATTCACAGTAAGGGGTCAGTGAACCATTTTGCAAATTTTTGGTGTTTTTTTTTGAAAAAACTCAACAGACCAAGCAAATAGTTCTCTGTGATACTCAATATAAAATCACCAGGCAGCGGGGTTTTAGCAATTGTTACATGGTTGAGTTCCTGACAGAAACTTAAAAGCACCTAAAAATGAACTACATGGGCAAATTCGGATTTCTTTCCCAAAGGACACATGGGCCAGCACTTTGGGACTTTGCTTTGCATTAAAAATGCATGCCAGTAAACCTTGGTCACTTGAACATGTGGGAAGCAAACATGGGATTCCAGCTGCAATAAATCCATTCACAAATATAAGCAATTGTTCCTGTACATCTGTCCGTAGCGTTCACCAAATGCTAATCTGAACAATTACAGTGTAACAGTAGCTGATAGAGGCAGATGCAAGTCCACATTTCCCATAGCACTTTTCCCATTTCAACACATTCTTGCCAAATGTTCAGTTTAGCCTGGTCAAAAAAAGCAGACTAGGCTGTAACCATGTAGTTAATTAGAGTCTATCATTATCTCAGGCAATTCATCCGTCTGAAGTTTCTTACCTTATAAACAAATCCATCTGGGCAACTGTGGTCGTAAGTAAAGGCTTTGTATACCACAAGAAACACTATGCAGGCAAGGAATGCAAGAGCCAGACTTATGAGAATAGTGACCTACAAAAGAGGGATAATGTTACTCTACATATGTTAAAATGGCATATGAGCAACCTCATAATTAAATGACTTATAGTAACAGCCATCCTAACAGACTGCAGCCTTCACTCCCCTGTGCAGTACTTAACTAAGCATGGTAATTGAATGAATGCTAGATCCAATAGCCCTGAATTCTCACATCATTTCCACCCCCCCCCGCACAAAGACCTTCAGGAGTGCAAATTCCTCTGTTTAACCCCTTGCAAATGTACAGATTTTGCAGAGGCATTTGGTATTCTCAGTGGCTTTGTGTTCCCATGCTCTCAGCTGTTCAACTGGCAGCATCAGCTTTTGGCCCAGCAGGATCTGCCAGCAGCAGAGTCCACATTCAGGGTCTATTCTATGCAGATAAACTGTTTTATAACCATCCTGCTTGTCTGATAGCAGAGGCAGGTGAGCAGATAGGAAGAATCAAGCCTTTGTAGCACACATCCCTTTGTTCCTTCTGAGCGATGCAGTAAGGGTAAGTTGTGCCTTGAGTACCCTGCAGAAAGGAGGGTGCGAGAAAGGGAATCCTCTGTTTATCAAAGCCATAAAAGAATACCACAACCACTGACAAAGCCCAGCATGTAAATCCCATGGCCTGTCCAAGAGCAGATGCCCATGTTGGAGGTACCAGACACAATACCCTTTTTGGGGTTCAAATATTCCCTCTCTCCTCATCCCCAAGCAGGTTGCTTTGCAGCACCATTCTGTCTCTTTGCTGTACCTTCCTTTTCTCCAGCCCTTTCAGGTCCCTCTTAAATCGTTCCTTCAACAGCAAGTTTCCTGGCCACATCCAGATGTCTGGACTGCAGCCCTGAGCCTTGCTTTTAGCTGAGCTGTGTCCTCCCTAAGGACTGAGCAAGGGTCCCAAATGTACTCTCATTCTCACCTTCACCAAAGCTTTCTTGGTCCCAACCGGTAATTCCACAAATGCAGCATAAATGGCTTTGGATTTCTACTGCCTACATTATAGCAACCCATCCTGCCGAGGCTGTTGTCTCACACTGATCTGGATTGGCATGAAAAAAACCTCATAATCCCCGGGGCTCCAGTGTTACCATGCAAACTAGAGTTCCTATTCGAATCATCTCACTTAGAGAGATGATGGGGGTGGAAACAGCAGTAGGCAAAACATTTAAAGCTGTTGCATGGCCAGCAGTGTGGGGAGGGAGCGGCAGCAGCTCCCCAGCTCCCTCTGGCTCGCTGGGACTCAGCACCAGCAGCACGTTTTGCAGGATGTTTGCCTGCATGGGGAAGGGGCTGCAACGTTCCTGTGCTCAGTGAGCTGAGAGCTCACACTGAGGAAGCTCCTACAGCAAAAGGTCGAGGGTGGGCATGTGTTTACAGGAGGGATAGTATCAGTGAAGCTTTTTCCTACTCAGAAACTCAAGCTGCTTGCTTCAGAAGCCCACTTTCTCATCATACCACCAGAAGCCAAGCCCAAGGCTGTAAATTTTCTGTGGTCACATCAAAAGCCATTCTCTAGAGAACCACAATGGTAGGACACTGCAGGGAATGTGTGCCTGACCTTTGCTAATGTCCCTGCCTGCCGGCATGCTACCACCCTACCATGCATGAGCTCAACCTCCAAAAAATGCCCCTGCCCCAGCATCAGGGCTGCACCTACCTGACTAAAGGCAATCATTAGCACTGACTGCCCCAGAAAGGAAGAGCAACAAATGTTTCAGTTCCATCTAGGCATTCAGAGTTCATCCATCCTTTAATTGTTCTAGTTAGGTCACAATCCTCTTTATTTTTTTTGTATGGGTGTTCAAGGAACTTGAACAATAGAAGGTACAGGCAGAGGTTGTTCCTTAGCTAATGTACAGGAGACCGGTGATGGCAGAAAGTAGGGAAACACAGAGGAAATTCCTACAGTATAGTGGACAGGCTTATCAGGAGCAGCAGCTAATAAAGAGTACGCTGCCCACATCTCAGAATTCACCAATATAATATTATTAGTATAACAATAGTATTATGTAGTGTTAGTAATATTATATTAATAAAGATACAGTAATTGCTTAATATTGGTTCACACTGAATTTTGCTCTCCCTCACAGCCTCAAAGGGGCCATCCTGCAGAAAGATGCACTGCGTCATGAGATTAGTCCTACACTGGGACTCAGAGAAGTTCAAGTAGCCCTGGCAATACCACCTGCAATGCTGGAAGATCCAGAGCTACAATTCTGGTGGTTGTTTTCAGACAAAAAGAAAGAGTGCAGATAAATCTGTATGCACGGTGTTAAATCTGACCCAGCATATCCAGTTCAAAATGCAGGAAAGAGAGAGGTGTGGAGACTGTATCTAGCGTAGGAGAGATTTATAAGTTCATTGTTAAGTCAGAATATTTTAGAATAAAGTGTAAAAAGGTAAGAAGATTTGGGCTAACAGGCTTTTCCAATGATGAACAGGTCACTGAAGCCCCGACCTGCCTTTTAGAATAACTGCTCATATTAACCTCCTCCCTGGGGCCTAATCTGCTGCAAAATGGGTCAATTAAGCAAAAGGCAGCTGGAAATGGAGAAGCACTTACTTCTGGATCTCATAAGAGAACATGTAAGAGAGTCCTGGTGAGCTGAAAAGGTAGCTGATAGAAAAGGAGTACAGTTGTATGCATTGCACTAGTATGACCAAGAACATACAGGCTCTACCTCCTCTCCTTGCCTGCAAGTGTGAATAGAAATATTTCAGACCAGCTTTATGGTAGCCCATGGGTTCCCAACCCAGGGAAGCCATATCCCTTTTCATAGTGCTGAAGAAGAAGAATGCTCACTTGGATTCAAGCGAGATGGAAATGGAATTTGCTATGATTTCTGCCCCATAAAGAAGTTCTATTACATGTGAAAAAATGAAAAAGAAAAGAAACTCTGAAAAACTATAGTCAAAAGGAGAGAATTCCTGGATTAAGTATGCCAACATTCTCTACTTCTTCCAGCAAAACACCTGGGGAAAAAGACCCCTCTCAAAAAGACCCATCACAACCCAACTCTAGCAGCCAATGTGGAAGGTCATTCTGTCTGCAGAATATATATTCATCACCTCTGGCCATTTAAAAGGGGAGCATGTTAGGCCTAGTACTTCCTCCAATAACAATTTTTGTAGCAATACAAAGATGACAATGGCACAAGTCACCTTTAAAGTTAGTTTGAAGGCACTAAAGCAAGATGCATATCTTGCTCTACCAAAGCCAATGCTTAAAGGACAGCCCTGGCTAGAAATTCAGAAAGTAAGACATGCTCAGCTCTCCAGTTTGGTTGCTCTGCCCTAAATCCAATGTACAATAAAAAAAGAAAATTTCCTTGGGTTAAGCTGAAGGAACAAACTTGTGCTCAGGGCAAAGGAAGAGACAAAGGGCAATCAAATTACACCGAATCCATAGAGCATAGCTCAGTGAGAAAGTACCTCCTGTTCCTGAGAGACAACAAACTGCTCGCGCTCTAGCTTTATTTAGTAAATACAACCTTCATCATCAGGCCTAGCAAGAGCTGCAGACCAGCAGGATGCACACATCCCGTGCTATGATTCCTCCTGCCCTAATGTCTACTTGGTTCCTTTCTCCCGCTCTACATCAGTGCTCCCGCATCCCAGAGGATGACTGCACCCAGAGAAAGGGCTGTGAAAGGGGAATATCTCTGAACTGTAAGATGTCTTCCTCACCCAGAATGGCTCTGTGTCTGCCTTCTCCTAAAGTCACCACCAAAGTTGCTTTGAAGGCTTCTCATTCTAAGCCAGTTAAAATGGCCATGTTCTTCCTTTAGCCTTCAGAAAAAGAAAGAACCGAGCTGTCTGGAGGGAGCATGCATGTCCTTTCTTTTGTTAAATCCCACGTATATGCACAGCCTATGGAAATGACCATTAGTAATGTGATCTGACTGGTTCCTTTCCTCTTCTCTGCCCACAGATCCCCTAAAAACAACAAATTCCCCTCTGCTCTCTCACTCTGCTCTGGCAAAGTGCTGACACCCAATTTCTGACCTCCCAGGAGCAAGTCCCTCTGCTGAGCTCTCCCCTCCCTCTGGGGTGAAATTGAGCCCCGTTCTCACCTCCCTCCTGCTGTTTCATGCACTGGCCAAATTACAGCATGACACAATATTACACATGATGATACACAGTGTAAAATTGCTCTGGGATGAAATGTCATGTAAGATGTTAAAACCCAGAGGAAAGTGAAGAAAAATCCACCCCCTGGATATTTTGCCACGCCAGAGCTAAGATCCAGAGCATACAAAGCCTCATTAACATTCAAACACCAAAGAATCACAAAGCTGCAATACCTAATAAACCTCCACTTTTTTTTATGATTAACATGAACCTTGGCAGTCTCTAAGCAATATAAACACTCACAGAGGGGAAATAAAATTTAGTGAGCAGATAAAACCTAGAAGTGCTGCAGGCATGAATCTGTCATGTGTGACTGCCTGAGTGGGTAAAAGAAGGGGGGATTTGCCTTCCCATTCCCTGACGTCTTATATGATTCCCAAAGGTTCCCTTGAGAGGAAAGTGTCTGCTGGAAGGGAGATGAGAGAACATCGTTACCACACCGAAAAACTCCCCATCCTCCACAAAACACGGAAAAAGGCCCTTAACATGAGTGAAAGATGATGTCAACCTCCTATCAACAACAGCGGACTCGGCTTGGTTCCTCCCCACCTTTCCCACAGATGAGGTACATCTTGCATTTCCACAACAGCACAGATTAAAAAAAAGATATACCCTCATCAGGCAACAGGACTTAAGTTGTCACTAGGTTTTGCTCCAGCGAGATGATACCTAATTGCAGTGGTGTTCCAGTTAACCTGGCTTTCATGCTGCTCTCTTTGACTTCAACAGCTGCCCATGTAGGTTTTTTTTCCATCACAGATTCCCCTTTTTCCTGACCCGCTACAACGAAAAACCTTAGTTAAAAGCAAACCAGAGAACAATGCCACATCCAAACAGTGGGGCATTCTTTTAACAGCCTCTTCCTTTGCAAGATTTCTGCATTTTACTCCTTATTGTTTTCCTTGGCAAAAATTTTCTGCTTTGTGCCCTTAGTTTTCAGAGAGGGTATGCACCTTCACTCCCCATGGAAGTCAACAAGAGCAGGGAACTGCTGTTCTCTCCAGAAAAAAGGAGGAGCCCTTAGGAGCTTGGACAGGAATACTGAGAACCTGCTGAGCTACAGAGCCTGCAGGTAGCTACGCACCAGTGCTGGGCTGGTACTGACTGTCACACAAACCAATGAGGTATTCCAGTGCCTTACAGTGCTGGGAAACTTGAACTCTCTGGAAATACCCAAGGGAAAAAAAGGAAGCAGAGGAAGGCGGCTCCTGAACAGAGGTTTGATGGGAATACTACTGCACAAAGCAGATATTCATTAGAAGGGTTTTCAGGCAGTGTAGGTGGGGGAAGGGTCTGTCAGCAGATGGCAGTTCCTCCAAATTTATGCACTGTTTGAACTGAGTTGACAAATTTTTTTTTTCCCAGTGGGGATGGGTTGCAGACAGCTCTCTATTAGTATTCAGCCTCCAACCTGCACTGGTGAGTTGGTGGTGTGGTTTTCTTCCCACTTAAGCCACATATTACTTGCATTAGTAGTTGGAAGAACATAACTTACAATCATGGCCCTAATGTCAGAGCTTGTCATGCCACCTTTATGTTTTGTTCACAGGCTCTGCTGATGGTTGTCACACACTACGAAGACCCAGCATAAAAATGGTTAAAAGAAAATTGGACAGGGAGAGAAAATAACATGGGCATTCAAATGCAAGCCACCTCACAGTGAAACACAGAAGAAGACATCCTACAAAACTGTGAAGTAACACCTTTTGAAGAAGCAAAGGGTTGTTTTTTTCTAACCCAAACCACAATTAATCTATGAAATTAATCAGAATTAAGGTAAAAAATGTACTTGTACAATGTGGTCAGCAGAAGGAGCTCAGTAAGATTCCAAAAGGATGAGACACTCATATGGAGAGCCTCCACATGGCTTGAAGTAGGGCTTAATGAAACAAAAGGCACAGCCCTCTCTTCCCCCCATCGAGTTCTTGTATTTGATGGCATAAACCAATCACTTAGACCCAGATCCACAAAGGCAGTCAAGTGTCTAAATCTTCTTTAGTTTCCTACAGTATACTAGAATCAGTAGGTGCCTTCTACAGGCTCAGGTGTCCTCAGAGGGGTAATAAATTGTCTATTTTGGATTTTCACACATGCTCTGACACGTCTGCTTCTGGGTCACTAAAATGGGTTTCCATATGAGATGGTCAGCTAGTCTGGTACAGCACTGCAGGCCTTGTGCTCCACTACTAAAGCTCAAACCCATCACTGCTCATACTCAGGCAGCAGCTTTATCATCTGTTGTCTAAAATTCACTTGGAAAATCACTGTGCTGCCCTTTTCTTTGGGGGGAAACCAGCTGCATTCAGTCCTGCTTTGGAGGAACTCAGCAAGTACCACCCACTGTTTGTGGATCAGGCATGAGCCCCAGGTGCCCAGGTGTTTGAAACCACCCTCCATTTGTCACCTAAGTGGAGCAGTTTTCAGGATGCAAACAGATGACATGATCTATATCAATCCATCTGAAGAAAACCACAGAGTATCTCTTCCATGCTCATGCAACCCTTGTGAGAGGATAGCAAGCAGGGGTTTCATCAGCGTGGGTGGCATTTCTGAGATATCAAGCATGGGGTTTTTTTCTAAACTTGGAAATAAATGTTTTACTCTGGACACCTTTCCTACTGCTGAGAGCATGCAACATGGGTGCTTATATACACTCAAAATAGGAGTACACCCAAGAAGATGCCACAACCAGGAAAAGCATTGCTGTCCGTAGGAAAAACCAGCAGACAAGCAGCACCCAGAGAAGAGTTAATGCTCTCAGAGTGTTGCGTTTTGTGCTACTGTGAAGGAGATCTGTTTCATTCCCAGGTAAAGATCATTTACCATGGAAAAATCCCTACAAAATTGTGTACGGTCTTCCTAGTCTTAGCAGATGTAACATGAATAAAGGACCTCAGAAGACAGATGCCTCTGTCGGTTCCTGCACCACAGTCTTACCCACTTCATTCAAGTTTGTCAGGAAAGTATGCCACCACCAATGCTACATCTGGTTTTCCAAGATACCTTCCATGTTGCTGGGTATGGGGAAATTTTGTGACCTCTAGTAGGCAATTCAGTTGAAGAAATTGTCTTGTTTTTAATTTTCTCTTTGTAGAAGAAGAAAGACTCTGAATGGGGCAAAATTTGTTATAAACAAAATTGGCAGAAATTCTGTCAAGGTCATTTTCAGAGAAGGCCATAAAAGCTTTCCTTGGGTAGGCAACAAGGGTCTTTCCACAGTTTATGGCAATGTCATTACAACTGGGAGCCCATCAAATCCATTGACAACATAGCTAATTTGAATGCAAAAAAAAAAAATTCACAAAGTCATCAATGCATTTGCTACAAAGCCAGACCCAGAGGTCCTGCTGCTCAGTAGGAAGGTTTCAGCTGAAAGGGCATTTCAGTATACATGCATACCTTAATGATCTCACAATAAAGGTTTCTGCTTTCACTTCCTAAGAAGAACAGTGAAAAATTCAGGAGGGTAATTTTTTTCCCTTCATCCTGTAACTTCTTCCAGCTGATAATTAGATGTAAGATTGACAACGTTAGATCTCAACATGAAAGCTACTGCTAAAGTAGAGGACTCAGAAGCACTTCCCAGCTGTCTATCCGGGCTGCCTCCCACCTGTATGAAATCCAGGATGAAATCCAAGCGTTAACCACCCCATCATTTGAATCCAGGTTGCTATTGTAAGAAAACTCAGGCATGTAGGCAGAGAGGGAGCCACAGGCTGGCAGGACACTCAGGTGGATTGACCAGGGAGTAAAGAGTCCAAAACACACCCCAAAAAGAGCTGTTCCACTGTTTAGACTCAGCCAAAGATAATGGTGCGGTGCATTGCCCAGTGTGCTGTTACGCAGCCTGATCCACTCTGCAAGTAAAAATCATTTGGCTGCACTTCTTCAAAAATATCATTTCACTGCTGATTGTTAAAAATCCTTCTGTAATAAGTTGCTAATCTTGCTGATTTTATGGCAACAGCTTAGCCTTGGAAATTTTAAAGGCTAACTGAGGTGACACAACTGGGTCTATGCGTTTGGTTGGTGTACTGTTCAAGAAGATGTAGGATTTGCCCTTTATTATTACAGCAAAGCTTTACTCCAGACGGTGTCCAGATTCTTATGCAGCATCTCTCAGGAGAAGCTTTGTAAAACAGAAATGTCCTTAGTCACGTACCTAAATCTTCAAACTATGGGAAAATACTCCTTAGTACCGCATGGCTTCTTACATGAAGCATAATGGGTGGGGTTTTTTTTGGTTCTTTATCTTAGAATTCATAACCATAAACCAATTTGGCCCAAATTTTCCTAAGAACACTGAGCACTATCCACAAGGATGGCATAATCTTGGGGTTGGAAAATAACTCACACTGCTCCACTATTTCTTGGGTTCCTTTCAGCCTATAGAGCCCAGCAATCAAAGCCCAAAAGACTCACAGAGTAGAGATGAGGGAGGGTCATTTCTCCAACTACTCTAAAGCCTCAAAGGTATCCAGCTGAAACAGCACTAGCTGTCTGAGCCAGTTTGCTGTTCCAGCCACATCCCCATTGGCTCCACCCATCTCTGCATACACCACCCCAACACGACTACACCAGTGAACCTCTCCAGGTTTGCAAGTCTTAAAAAGAAATATCTATTATCTGAGATGACTACGTACCCAGCAGCAATTCATCTGCTCCATGCCTTGGAATACTTTGAGTGCAGCATGAGTGTGGAACAAGAACACCGTGTTTCTAAGCAATTTGTCAAATAATTAAATTATGCACACAATAAGTAGCTGGCTCAATTATATTAGCCTGTCTCCATCATGTAATATAATTTCTAGTGGCTGTTTAGGCACTAATAGCTTCAGATCTTTTTAACTGGGTCTGGTGCCAGCTGTGGTCTGCATGACATCTTTCTGTGCCAAGTTAAACCCCTTGAATGGAAAATTCATGGCTCAGTTTCCAAGTCTCCATTCCTTACAGAGATTCTAAAATGCCATTTTCAATAAGGTTGCCTCCACCACTGAATATTAGTGAATTTTGACTTAGGTAAATAAAAACCTCTGCTTGGTTTGGTTTTCTTTTTATGCCATTTGATGCTATAAAAAAAATCCTTCATCAGAATAGGCTAATATATTGACATGTTATAATGTTGTTTCTGGGAACGCCAAATAAATACATGGCCTTTTTGGTAGACCGGATGTTTAAATGTCTTCTCCCTGTGCTCCTATAAGGATTTTCTTCCTTTTTCAACTGTCATAAGCCTTCCCTCCTTATTTCTGTGACTCTGCTACCTTCAAAAGAAAAGAAGCAAAACCCCAAAACTAAACAAGTAGGGTGACTCAGGAACACTTCCTATAAAGGTGCTTTTCTTCCCAAACCCATGGTCCTAATAACACCTGACATACAATTTCATGAGCTGAGCAATGCTGGTAGAGCTTCCTTCTAGATCACTAATTTGAGATGATTTTTCAGTCAGTGGGATTGCAGCAGACAGACACATCACCTCCCCAGCTAGCCCTTCATCAGGATTGTGCTGCAATTTCCCATTGTGTTGGCAAAGTCTTGGCTGCGACGATTCCTCCAGTCACTTCATGTGGGACATGACAATAGATGCCTTAACTCATCAAGGGGCCTTTTAAAATGCATTAACAGGAAAACAAGATAAATCATGTCATCAATAAAATGTCTCCTTGCCTACCCTTTGCCAGCCAAGACTCAACCTCTGAAGAGTCTCATACATGCAAAATCATCTCCTCTCCCCGCTTCTCCCACATTGGATTTGGTGCAGTGAAAGCATTAGGAGCCCTGAGCAAGAATGGATCCAGGGATTAGTGCACACAGCAACAGATTTCAGAAATGCAGGTGGAGTTCTTTGCTCTGCTACTGACCCTCTTTGACATCTGACACGCACTCAGGTCCAACTCCACAACTTGCTCCCTGGTGGTACTCACACACACTCCAGCAAGATCTACCCAAAGCTGAAAGCATCTAAGGCCCCAAAAGCTTAGTTTTCTCTGGGCCCGTGTGTGCAAAAGCATCCAAGCACCAACACCATCCCATGGTCAAGGATGGTTCTAGGGAAAAGCTGAGGCCTGTTTGCTTTAGGAAATTACATTCTTCCACAGGGAGGTCAATTTTCAGAGCAAACCTTTCAGACTTGAGTATCAATGTACTGGGCTAAGGTACAAAGTTGTATTCCTCTAGGCATGATTTCTTGTGTATTTGTCTCATTCATCACTTTCTTATATTCTGATCTTACATGCGACACTACCCTTTTCCTCATCAGCCAACAACAGAGGACTGGATTTAAGAATGCCCAAAACAATTTAAGGTCTTGATATGCTAGGGCACAAAATAACTTTCTCGTTCCATTCTCCAGTCCCACAGACTTCTTAGATAAAATGAAATAAATGGTTAAGATCGCACAAATTAAAACACCTTTGTTCAGTGCACCCTTGTGGTTAAAAACAAAATAATCAATTGGAAGTTTGATCCTTCAAGGTCAACATATTCACATGTATTTCAGCATCTATGTCTACTATCACAGGTCAGAAAATAAAGCTAATAATATGTCAGCATTCATGATCCAGTACACCCACTTATCTTAAAAAACTTATTATGTGGGTGCTTCATCCAGGGACAAAGTGAGGACTTGGCGAGCAAAGTGTCCCCTGGGTAACTTAAGAATTAAATGCCTTTCCATTTTAAATTAGAAATGTGAAGCTTTACTCCTGCAAATAACTTACAAAAGCTACTCTTTTAAAAACAAACAACAAAAATGAATAATCTAGCTGATTATCATGCCTTCAAAGGCATGAGGCCAGTTCCATTAGCTGTGGATCTGACCCAACAGGCTTAATACATCTGCAAGTAGTAACAAGAGGGAGCTCAGGTCTGTTTAAAATTCAGTCAGCAGCCTGTGCTGCATTAAACAGAGAGAATGAAACATTACATGGAAAAAAAATGTATGAGTGAAGCATTTCATTTCCTTGATGATTATTTTTTTTTAGCATTCAAAATGCACTTCACGACAGTCAATAAACATTTCCTTGGCTTCAGTCAGCTGAAAACTCTTGCCTCCTCCATCTCATTTGGTCCCTTTTGCTACATTAACAGAACTAGCATTAAGCATATTTCATTCCACCTCAACTGCTGATGAGAAAATTACCGAACAAATAGGGTTTACTGTGGGGTGGCAGAGGTACCAGAACAAAACATGGCATTGTGCTGCTGAAGACAAAGATGCAGTGTAAGAAATCATTCAGACTAAGTGGAAATTGCAATTACATTTTGTAATTAACTGAATGCGTATCTCCATGTAGTCACTTAAGAAAATCTTTTTCAAGCACTTTGTTCCAAAGCAAAGGGTCAGTTGAGGTTTCTGCTCTGTAACTCCTTTCTTCCTCCAATATATCATGGTCTGGAGAATTTAGATTCAGCAGGTCTACCCCACAAACCCTCAGTCATGTGACTATTCTCTGTGGCTTCCATTTTTAGACATTTTCTGCATAGCAATTAACTTCCTTCTTCTCTCAAAAAATCAGTTAAAGGAAAAAAATAACCCCAAACAAATCTCTTCAGCTGATTATTCTGTCAGTGCTTGCAGATGGCAAAAATAAAATATATTTGAGATGTTTTTCCTGACTTCACAAAAGGGTATGTGTATGAGTTTCTGTAAAAAAATACATGTATAGAACAAGAATATACTTAAAGGAATTATCCTTTTTTTTTTTTTTTGTGCTTTGCTAGGTGGTCCCTAACGTAGCTGTACACGGCCTTCTAGTTAAATCAAAATATACTTTTCTTGCGTGTGCTTTCAATACGGAAACTCTTCCTGGCTTTACGTTCTTGGGACCTAGGCCGTACCAGAAAGCCAGGTTTTACCTGGGAACACTTACAAAAACCACAGATTTTTTCACCCAGACAGGAAAGCTTGCAGGGTTTATAGTACCATACTGGGGATGTGGTCAGAAATCTCTGTTTTCTGGTGGCTGATGCACAAATCCACTTTCGATTCATCCTCACAGCTCCAAATTGTCATTGATGATCACAAATGGCTCTATCAATCTACCCCCATGCAAGCTGTGAGGCCAACTAGGACAGGTATAACCTATCCTCTTCTCTTCCCATTACAGCCAGAAGAAGAGAAGAATAATTTCTGAGCTCAGGGAGAAAGATGATGAGCAACATTTCTCACTTCCTTTCACACACACAAGTGAAAGGCTGACTCCACACAGGTCCTAGTTTGCATCAGCTGTAAGCAGATACAAGGCTAGGCAGGGCTGCGCAGCAGATCTATGAGAAAGGAGAAACAGTGACCCCCCTGAATTGCAGTGGAAAATATTCAGCCTCCAAAGACAAGGTAAAGTATGGATCCAGAGACAAATCACTCCATCACTGTCTGGAGAAGAATTAAGTGAAGTGAAGGCTGCCTGACACCTTGCAAGATGAACATGCCTGCTGCATCTAAGCCCACTGGGATGGCCTGATAATAGTTGAGAACTACCAAAGAGAGTGAATAAACCTCCACATCGGTTCCCGGAGACTGAAACCAACCCCTTCATAGCAACACCTCTCCAAGCCCCTCTTTGACTGCAAGGCTCAACAGGAAAACCATGCCCAATACTGGTGTCAGGACAAGATGCCTGGACACTACTGCCACTGCTTCCTTGTGCCTGCCACCTTTCTGATTTTCCTCCCCTTTGTCCCTTGCTCTCCTGGATCACACAGCTCATCCAAGTGCTGTGTAGCCTGGAAATAACATCTCAGCCACAGCAGCAATTACCACCAAAGTGAGAAAAATCTCTGTGTATTAGAGTGCGCTCCCTCCCTTGAGCACTACTCACATTAGTCAGTGTAATGGGATCTTTCAGCAGAAACTCTGCATCTTCCAGATAACCGATGTGATGTGGCAGTCACCATGGTAACATTGTTATTGTTAGTATTAAAAAGCAGTATGGAAAATTGTCCTGCTCACACTGAGGAGTCCTTTCTCTATGAGTTACTCCTACCCTGTGGTAACATAATAATTAAAGGAATCTTAAATTTATTTAGCTATTGAATGGGCACAATGAAAAGCCCCATGCCATTTTTCTGGGATTCATTCCTTCACAAGTTAGAGGAAAAACTATCGGCATAAAGCAACAGCCTAGAGGTGAAAGCAGAACATCCCATGGAGATGTTTGCAGGAATCATGGCGTGGTAGGGAAGTTTGGGAAGAGGAAGCAGGGGCAGCAGAAAGTGCCCTTTAAAAAAAAGGGCAGGGTGGGCAGGTAGATAAATGTACGCGCTCAGGGAAATGAGGTGTTCCTCAAAGCTATGCTCATGGTGCAGCCATCTGGCAGTTCAGAGGCCACACAGCAACATCTTGTGCTCACATCTCAGCACATCTTACATACAGAAAGAAAGTGATTGAGACCTGGTCCTCACCTTCCTCCACAAGCATATAAGCCCAGGACTTCCCTTTCCTCTGAATTGCAATGCCTGTCACATGAGGATCTTTCGCTTACAAGATCTGACTGAATACCCAGGGGACTTGATGGGCCAGATTCTAGTGGTGCAAGCAGGGGAAGCATCTTCCATTTCAGCAAAGCTGTTATCAACAGAAAATCAAGCCCTGGCCCAGAAAAATCTTTCTTAATTAGGAGCCAAGTGTTTCAGATAATGGTTTGCCTTTGATCACAAACAATTATTGCATTAATGTCTGTTTTGTAGGGTGTGGCTGGAGACAAACTGATCTCATTCTAAGTCTTTCATATTAGGTCAGAAGAAAATAGCTAACTGAAATAATGGCTATTTCAATAATAGAAACATTTGAATGGGTTCCACTATATTTTAAGAACCTGATGAAAAGTGTGGTGAATAATTACATCCACTGGTTACTGGATCTGCATGTGTCAGAGCAGATTCAGTGTGGTGGGAGGAGAGGGATGATCTAATGCTAAGAAATACATTGTCATTGCATACTCAACAGGAACGGATTACAGATGGAAGTCTGAAAATGGATCTTGCCAACTTATAGCAAAAAGAGTGAGGTTTCCAATCTTCTTCAGTGAAGTAATGATCAATACTTGCAGATGATTTTTCCAGGTAGATAAAGTGCTCATAGGAAAACATCTTAAATATCTCAATTTCTCCCCCATACACCCACTCCCAACTTGTTCTGTTAAAGGCAAGTACACAGTTTAATTATTCCAACTCTGAAAGACTGATAACTTCAAGATGCTTAAGAAAATGATCCATGAAAAGAACTGTGGAAGACTTGAGAAGTCAGATAAATACAGTAAGTAACTGTCACCCAGCTAATAGGCACGAAATCATTGCCTCCCTGTAAAGGCAGCAATGAATAGCTCTGTGGCATTTAGTGATAACAGAGGTCAAACTGGTCACAGGTGAACTTATTTGTGTAATAAAGAAACCAATTTGTGCAAACCCAGTAACCAACAGGCAGTTACATGTGTCAAACCTGATGCTATGTCCCATAAGCCTATGCTGAAAGACCACTCCAGTACTTCTATGGTGCTATTTGGAGTCAGAAGAATCTGGGCAAACTCAGGGCTAGCACAGGTCTACCTAGACTCACTGGGTCTTACAATTGCTTCTGGTTGATTTCTGTGTTATCATGACTGGTTTGAAGACATAACGGAGTCACTGGAAATCGGGCCCTCCATAATTAACATTCAATGGATAATCTGCTTGAAAAGCAAAAGAGCATTTGATCTCATTTCAGTACTGATAGAGGTAAGGGCAGAAACTCACAGCAATGATGATACTCGCATATGAGAGTTTGTTCTTAAAAGCTGTAACATAGGCCATCACTGGGAAAAAGCAGCAGTAAATTCTACCTCAAATGCAAAGGGTTAGATCTGTTGTCCCACAGGGGAACAAGTTAGAGAGAGTCATCACATTTTCAGAAGTTTTCTAATGCATCTTGATGTCATCCCTGCTTGGCAAAGCATGGTAACATGTGCTACCTTCAAAGGTATATTCCATTCCAAAACATGGAAGGCAAGCACCAGATACCACTACCCTTCAGACTGAGAAACTGGTATACATCCTTACTGCAAAGTAAGATCTTTGCAGCTCAAAATCTTCCTAGAGGGACACACTCCAGAGGCATAAACAGTCTGGAGGACGAAAGGTCTATAAATCACTGGCAGTCAACTTACAAAAGAAGTTGCCATTGCTTCTTCACGGAGGAGTAAAATGATAAAAGAAATTTCTTTTATGTATCAATGGATCAGTGCTTTTTTTAACATTTTTTGCAACCCATCTACCCACGACTACTTCAACATTTGTTATAAGGTATGTACGGGGTGACTCATCCAGCTGCAGAATAAGCCTAATTGGTCATACTTCCAGGACACTGTGTGCTGAGCTATAGAGAATCATAATCTCATCTATTAGGAGATGTGACAAGTTGCAGAAGCTATCTAAAATTCCTGGAAGAGGTAGTGTGAAATAAGAACCGTTGCCTAGGGACAGTCTCTTCTTTACGATAATTAAAGAGCTCAGATCTGTGCTGTTCTGGATGGATGAAAAATATGCATGCATAAGCTTAAATTCTGGCTGTGGCTTGCTCATGCGAGAAAGTTGGCTAATAATTCATTAGCCTCTTCAATAAAAGATACCCAAAAGGCAGAATAAAGGGCATCTGTGGATTTGACTGCCACGTTCATATGGTCCCAAAATTTCCCCCAGAGATTGTGCTCTTATGTATGATGCAGCTACATGATTCAGAAAAAAACCCAAGAACTTGGGAAGAGTTTCCTTCTTCCCTGAGAACATTCCCATGGCAAGTGACCAGAAGTAGAGAGGAAAGAAAAGCACTTCATAGATTGAAACAGAAAAGTTAAAAACCCCTCCAGAAAGGTTAGTAGTGGGTGGGAAGCACAATCATAAATATAGGGCCCAGTAGCACTTTTCCACACACACTCATCAATGATACTCACTATGCCATGCTTCTGTTTGAATTTATGATAATTCTAGCATTTGGGTGAAAAATAAAATACAAGACATCTCACTTCATATTCTCCAGTAGCAGAGAGAAGAGGATCTCTTGGCTATTTCTTTGTATCCTCTTACATTCCTGTCTCTTTCCCAGCATACAGGTACCACATGCTGAGACACACTGCTCCTCATGCACAGATTTTTAGAGCTGTAGCAGCAAAATTACTCCCTATGATAACCCTTCAACTTGAGCATTTCTGTGGACCCACACTAGTTGTACATGTGTTTCCCATTTAGCTCTCACATATTTGAAGCACACTAAACCAATGGACCATCTACACTTGGATGGACTATTGGCCTTTCCCTCCATCATTTCTCTTGCAAAAATCAATGGGATGATTTACGGAGTTCTGCCAGTGTATAGCTACCAACAGCCTGGCTCAAGTATAAATGAAAAATTTTAGTCTGCGTGTTAGCAAGAAGTTGCAGATGATATTTCCAACTCACCACATACTGGGAGGCTATACAAAGCAACCAGCCAGCAAAAGAAAATATGATGATCTCATTTATATTCTCTTTTCTTATGCCTTTTAAAATGTAGCCAAACTGAGATAATAAAAGTTAAGTATTTACTATGATTACCTCCTACAAAAAACAAATGTAAAATGATTTCATCAGTACCAGATAATAGGTCTGTTTATAACCAGAGGGCAGTATTTTTAATAACTTCACTAAAAATATGCACTTCTATAAAAATGTGGTGCAGTAAAAAAAAAAAAAAGTACAAAAGATAATGAAATATTACCTATTATCTCAGCTCATTTTTGTCAGGAAATAATACTACGAACTTAATACGATACATGGAAGCCTTATGAAAAGCAGGCAGGGAGAGGCTTATAGTCTTATCCAGTATTAGATGAGAGGCTGAGTGATTAATAAGTTGACACTGAAGAGCAGAGAATAAAAATCATATGGACTTTAGGGAAAGGAAATACCTTAAAAATGAAACTGCCATGCTGCCAGGCTGCATAGGAAGAGGCACAGCTCCCACAGCCATCCCCACTGCGCAGCGAAGGGGAAGGCAGCTTAAACCTCTGGCAGTGCTGTGCGCACAGCTGGAGCCTCCGGCTCCCCACGCCCGCTGCTGTGCGTCCCTGTGCACGCACCGGTCAGAGCAATGGGAGAACCACACCAACAACGGGAAGGGAGAGGAAAAGATGCATTGAAAGAAGAGCTTTAAATGTAACAGCAAGTTGGGTGTTTGAAGAATGGGAAAAATAATATACTTTACAGAAGGAGTGGGTAAAATGAAATTGATCTATAGCAGTGGATGAACTATGTATCTAACCTATGGGCCTCCAGCAACACACAGTGTGTAAGGACGAGATTTCTTGGCTGCTTTTTTAAATAACGAGGCCAGATCTTTTGATGGGATTAAAACTTGGTCTTACGCTGACCTTAACATTGTTCAAGGCTGCAGGATTAAGTTTTAGATACCCAGTGAACCTGTTCTTACAATATCAACAATGGCATTTCTTGTGGGTCACAAGCCAACATATCACTTCCAAAAGACTCTACGTTTACTGTTGTTTCTCAGGCACATTGTGTCTGGTTCCAATTTGTACATTGTTCACACTGGAAATGTCTGCTGTGGTTTCCAGGGCTGGAAACTAAAGCTATTTCGCTGCTTACTTTACTAGTGGTACCAACAGAGAGTCACTATTGATGGTAAATAGGTACTACACACACAGTAAGAATTCAGTCAAAATCAACAGCACGTAAAGCCCTGGTGAGTAATTTAGACCAAACAAGTGATGTCCATGGAAAAAAAAAAAACACCAAGAAGCTATAAACATTTATCCACAGATGTCTTCAGAATAAATTATGGCTTTAAATATCCTGCATGAAAGCAACACAATTGTCCTCAGGATATATATATTAGTATTCACTATTCTGGGAAAAACAGAAACAGTGCCATTCTGGACTGTTTCAAAAGAGAGTGGCTGAACATTTCTCCTTTCAGTAAGTTGAACAAGCTTTATCTTGAAGTTTATCAAGGATGAATGGTAACAATTTTTCCTGTACCACTTTCCAATTTTTAAAGCAATAGTTTTCTTCTAAATTACTAGAAAATAATGATAATATACTTATTTATGTCTTGCAAAACTAAGAACAACCGGGCCAAATGAAAGACTGTTCAGTTCCTTGAGTCAATTCATGTTAACCTTCCAGAAAAATTTATAAGCCCAATCCTCGCTTTCCAAGGAGCAGGACTACAGCCAGGCACCACCTACTCTTTATGTTTTCTACTCAGATCATTGATATTTTCCTCTGACTTTGGAAATGTGAATCAGATTTCACGATTTTATCACTCCCATGCTCTGTGGTTTAGGAAAAGTATCATATCTTCTCAATGAAAAGCGAGAAAATACCAGCAGCTACACACTTGGATTCTAATTTTAGGAGGAACTGAGCCATTCTAATATGCTGCAGTCAACAGGAACTGAGGGCACTCAATAATTCATGAGTTTCTTTCCATGTTTGAGTAGAGCCTGTTGAAAATTTCTCAAGGAAACATTTTTCATCAGAAAATTTTAATTCCTGTGAACCAAAACTGCTTACAGGACAGGATAGGCTTGGATACTTGTCTAATGTATCTTTTTTTATTCTGTTTGAAATGCCTTTTAATCTACAGTATTGTTTGACTACAAGACAAACGAATTTTTAAGAGGCAAAACAAACTGTTTCAAATAATCCTCACTGCAGTTTTAAAATTTGTTTTAAACACAAATGATTGAGAAGAAGAAGATTCAAACTTGGTTTACTTTCAATTTGGGCTGGAAAATATTTTCATAACTTTTCCTGGGAAAAGGAAAAAACATTTCATGCTTCCTACTTTAGACCTAGTTTTGAAGGTATTTTTATGTTTATCCTAAAATAAGAAAAAAAAGCTTTATACTCATGCAGATAAATCCCTCTTTGACCTTAGTGAAGAGTGTTACATTTGTTATATCTTTACTATCACTTTGATTCAGTTATTTTAAAATGAACAGCACTTGCATCAGAAGGCAGCAGAATGATCATTTCTTACCTTTAGTCTTTCTGTTACACCATCAGTGAAACTGACTGTGAATTCAGCAATTTTGGGCACTCTGAGTTTTCCTTTATTCTTCTGGTCAGGCTGATACTCTGTTCTTGTTTTCACAATTACCTGGAAAATATCAACACTTTTAAGGTTTCCGCACACAGCATACACATTTTGTTATCTAAGCTTTCTCTACATAAACCATCCTCTGACCCTCACAAATGTCTTAGAACCACAAATTAACACAAACTCATGATACCCTCACAGGAACTAAGAGAAACAGGTTAATAGGCAGATACACAGACCTAGAAGAAGGAGCTTATCACATTGAGTCTTAAAATAATTGACAGCAAAATGTCCAACGGCCACTTTTGTTTGGACTAGGCATATAATTTTTATATCATTCTCAACAGGCAGAACACACAGAGTAACAGCCCATCCTAAAGAAGAGCCTCACTTATTTAAAGCCCCATCCTAACAAGTTCCAGTGAAGCCAATTTAAATTTAGGCCATTTGGTGTTTCATTTATTCAGGATCCAGATTATCAATATTAATCTTATCCTATCACCTTGGGTTTTCCCCAGAAGATCTTAGTGCCATTTGCTGACTAATCCAGGTCCTACTAATCTTATAAAAAGGAGTTGTCTTATGCCAATGGAGAAGCCGTAAGTGGCTTTTATAAGGGTACACTCAAATTACCAAAATTGCACTGTCGATCTACACTGATTCATTTGTAATCTAGAATTACCCTAAATATTTTGGATAAAATGCACCCACTGCAAACACAGAAAAGATAACACCTCATACCAACTGCTCCCAGAGGGGACAAGCATCAGAACTGTATTCTGAAACTAACAGCCCTTCAGAGGAGTGAGCATATCCATCCCATTATAAACAAGAATCTTAAAGACTACCCATCCATAAGCCAATGCAGCTAAACAGCACCAGGAGAACATGCCAGCATAGCCACAATTTTACTGTAGCTGGAAAATGCAAGAGAAGTCAACATGGCCTGTCTTCAGCACTGGCCGTGAGCTGGAGCTCATCCCTCTAAGGATGAGGGGGGCTGTAGTTCAGCACAGACTACCGCTGTGCTTCCACACAGGATTCCCAACCCAGGGACAAGATCTACAACCCAGGGACAAGGTCCACAAAGCGTACAATGGTTTGGTGTGGTAGGTTAAACGCAACAGGATGGAAAGAACATCAAAACTCTGGGTCTCTGGGCCAACATTTCCACTTCTTGGTCTCCCATTCTGTATTGTAGGACTACGCAGTCATCAGTCTTGCCAAGGTGAAAATTAAATACTCCAGGAGTGGTGACTGGAGTGATCCTAAAGCTCTTTGTTAGAAACAAAAAGTCTGGAAGGATTGAAAGAGATTAAGTGTTGCTCAAGGTTGGGTTACCAGCTAATGAAGAACTTACTCCCAAATGAATAGCAAAGTCTTGTTTGGACCAGAGAAAACCCCAGGTATTTAATCCGCCCACACTTAATGCCATGTGAAAATCAGAGTGAGAGAAGATCAGTGAGGAGTCATAAGCCAATTTTCTGGATTCAAATGCAAATCACTAAAGACTGATGAATATTTACACCCTTCAGTGAATCCTTCTCAATAATATTTATTACAGTAGCATTTGCAACACTAAGACTCAGGAAGAAGAGGGGACAAAAAGCCACCCGAATATATTTATATTAGCATTTTGGAACTCAGGATTTCTGATGACATGACACAAATGATGGGAAATGACACATAAAGACAAGCTTGATTCAGCAGGTTCAGGACAAAACCTAACCCTACTCTGAGCCTGCTACAGAACCAAACCCCACTGTGCTCTGAAATGCAGTCTAGTATGCTGTGGACTACATAAAGCAAAGCTCCCTCTCCAGCCAAGACAAACCGGTCCAGGTTAGTTTAAGTTATGAACAAGCAATAACCTCATTTTCTCACTCCAAAGGAGGCAAGTGCACTAGGAGTCCATGCAGCTGGTCCCTGGCCTTCCAGTCTTCTCACCGGCCTTTTGTAAACCCAGCACAGTAAATTACACTGTGTCGGCCATCAACACCTGCCAGTGTTCAGAAATTACACTCACTCTGTTTCAAACCTACTAGTCACAATATCCAATTCTCTCAAATTCACATGCTTCCTGCTCAATATAAATTGTAGCTGCAGACAAAATTTTTAAATATACATGCGGGCTTTTCCACAAACCCTTAACATCAGGTCTTAATGAAGGACCATGAATCCAGAATATGAAAAATAAAATTAAAAGCCTTATTTGTTGCTAGATATAATCTAATTTTCTTCCATTCTTTGTCATTAACACCAGTTTTCTTACGGGTATCTAAATGTTGTTACGTTCAGCCAATATCCTATAAGCAGGAAAGTCTGAATTAGCATGAGACTGAAAATAAACCCACACAGCCCTTCACAAGGCATCATTTTCAAGTCCAGCAGCAAGGTCTATCACGTCTGTGAATAAATAAGTAATCTCAATCCCCAGCCAGATCAGAAGCTACTTGAAACACAATTTGCTGACTGTGCCAGCAGTGAAATGTGTCTGTGTGCGCAGAGCCATGGCCCTTCTGCCGGTCAGTGTTTTGCAGAGGTATCAAAAAGCTTTAGTAGAGGAGGTAAGAAGTACCTTTGCTAAATACCTTTCGGCATTGCAAAAACTAACTATCTGGCCTCCAGAAGTATCTTTGTCAGACAGCTGGTGGAATTACTCAGCAGAAGAAGGACAGGGCAGTCAGTAAGGTCTCCTCTTTAAAGGAGAGCACAGAAATAAAATGACAAAGGACAAAAAGGAAACTGAAAACCTGTTGTGTGTGGGTAGCATTCAGTATTGTGGCAGTAATGATAAAAATGTAATTTTGCGGAGGGCATGGGGCGTGCATTTAGAAGAAAAGAGCTACCTCTTGTTCAGTCCCCTACAGTCTAAATAAATAAGCCTGAGCACAGATCCCACTTCTGCAGCAACGTTCACCCCCTCTCCATCCAGCGAGCTCCCATCAGGATGCCCACGCAAAGGCTTCTGGAAATTGAGTTGTGTTTATCACACCACTTGAGCCTCCTGCACTAGTGAGACCACCCCAGTCAGGGCTACCTCAGCAGTATCCAGAGACAGGAGTGAACACTGTCAGATGGTAATACACAGACACACAGGCACCCCCCACACACAGTTTTTAGCTACACTCACAGCCTCCCATGCATGTGCCAGTTGCGAGTGTCTCTGAACCAATAAGAGCTGGTTATAACCCAAAAGAACTTTAAAGCACAAACTATTCATCTAACTGCAAATTTAGAAAAGGAGTAATTAATCTTACAAAGAATTTTTACTATATTTTTAGCATTATTGGGGTTCTGCTATTTTGTGGGTTTTTTTCTGTTTTCATTTTTCAGATTTCTGATTTGGGTTGGGTGAGAAAGAAGATTTGCTTTGCCCCTGTTCCCTGCCATCACTTCTTTTTTACCTTTTCTTTCCATTTTGCCACTGAGAAAAAATTCCTGGCAGTAAAGTCTTCCAGAAATTCTAACTAAATTGTTGCTGGATGTACAGTAATAAAAACCCCACTGACTCCACAGTTGCACTCAATGATCAGCGTTCATTTATCACTGGCTGCCCCAGAGCAGTTCCATCAGACCCTAGGATCCCACTGTTTCAATGCAAACAAGGTACATTCATCTCACACCATGGCAGGTTTCCTGGGAGAGCTACTGGCATTTATTACAAACCACAGCAAACACAATGATTCTCATTCCCTCTTCTTGTCCATTTCGCAGCTTTGCTGACTTCAGTAGAGTTATGCTTGATTGAAACTGGCGAAAGGGAGTATAAAATTGGGGTCCTGTGTAGGTTGCAATTCAAAGGAAACCAAAGTGAAAGACATGTCCATCTCCTCATTCCCATCTCCGCAATGCTGTTACAGTGGAAATGAACTGCTCTAAGAGGGTAACTTCCAGAGCTGGCAGCAATGCTTGGCTGTGCTCTGGCCTCCTGAGGACAGACAATAAATGCAAACAATCAAACTAGTGCTTGAATGGACAAGTAGTCTCTTGAATACTCCCAAAAAAGCTAACTATTCCCTTCTCCAGCCCCACTGCAGAAATACCATTCCGCCCATTCTCTGCACTTGCCTCCTCGATCTCTCACCTCCTCCTGCATACTCCCTAAGGCTTGTCTTAACTCATACTCCTCACGGTGAGAAGAGTCCAGCAGGTTTACATTGGCATCCCTAACCATGAGCTTACTGGAGCAGAGAATTATTGTTATTACTCTTATTATTCTCATGAAGCAACCTGCACACCTGCAAAAGAATATTAAAAAGCAAGAACAGTACCATCGGCGTTTCAGATTGTCTGAGCCTTTGTGACTGCCGGATAGATACCCTCTGAACTTTCCTGGGCACTCATCAGCCTTTGTGTTTCATTAGCTAGGCCCTGCTGCAGCACCAGCTTATGCCTGTACCCCACTTTCTGTGTTTAAATCACCCACCAAAGAGAGCAGCCTCCCTGCCAGCTTAGTCCAGCATATCTGTAGTCCTTTGAAGTCTGTACTGTGGATGGAGCCTAGATGAATACCGGCTCAAGGGCTCTCCCTGCAAATTACGTTGCTGCCGTGACCTGTTCCTAAAGTTTTCACAGTATTTCCCAGAGATCCTCCACCTTTGAATTGTAGAGAGACTGTGCTGTTTATAGCAGGTGCAATAAAGGGGGGACAAATAAATTATCTGGGACTTTCTTCATTTTACATTTGAAATAAAACTTGTTCTTTGAAAGTTGCTTCCTAGATGAAGTTTGCAGACTGACCATAACAAAGTACAAGAAGAGAGAAAAGAGCTTCCATGGACCAACAAAAAGACAAGTCTAATTACAGGAATCCATGGTGCAGTCCTTGCAGCTTCCTCCATAACCAAGTTTATCTAGCATTTGAACTCATTAACTTCCAATTCAGCAAAGCACTTAAGCATGCAAGTAGTCCTATTAACATCAGCAGGATTAGTCAGATATTTAAAGTTAAGTGTGCATTTAAGTGCTTTGGCCAGATCACAGCTTAAGCAGGCTTCAATCAGCTTCCCACAGCCAGTTATAATACTGATGCTGGTATTCTCCAGCAATACAACCTAAAGCTCTTTACATGGCAGCATGACCCCCATATGTCCATATTATTGATAGAGGAGTAGGGGAAAAAAAAAAGAAAAAAAAGAATCTTAGTAATGTGCTGAGTCACACCAGCAAGGGGTGGTTGAGGCAGGAAGACAGACCACAGCTCACTCATACTTACAGTGCACCATGTTTTCTCAGGTTTATATTAACTGAGTGATAATAGTAGCTCCAGCAGATTCTCCATATAAATAGAACACTCTTAGGATTAGGGACTAGCAAGATACAGCTTCGGCGGGTAGGAAGTCAGACACTCTATGGGAAACAGCAGCTCTCTGCAGAAATGTCCTCAATCATCCTAGGTTAGCAGACATGATAACACTCTCCATGTCTTGAAAGGTTTTTATTTCCTATTGTCTTTCTTGCATCTTCTGGTTCCTCATTCCAATCCCTCAAGCACTTCTCTGCAAGAGCTCTATAGCAGTCTACAGAGAATGGCCTGTAAAAGTTATAAAAACCAAAACACAACAGGACAACAAGCCATATCTATCATGCTGTTCCACACAAGCCAGATTTTTCTAATGATGCTGTTTGCTAACACATTTATCGAGCCCTAAAACCTAAATGCACTTATTATTCTAAACTTAATGCTAGTGACACCATTGGAATCAATAGCAAAGCTTTTCTCAGCTTTAATGAATGCAGGACCAGGCACCTTCTCTGTAGAGATGCTTTGGAAAATTACAGGTGTGCTGAGGTGAGAAACAACAGATGACACTCTGTGTACACCAGCAGGAAATCCATCATCGACAACCTTGAGAAAGTAAACAGCAGGAGAGTGCTAGGAAATCTAGAGATTTTGGATGGTGAAAGAAATAAGAAAGCAAGCTTCTAACCAAGTGGACTATATTAAAAGCATTTGCTTTGAGGAGAAAGGAACAGAGTAGACGTGAAATGTGACAAATGGAAAAATATCACATTAAGCATGGAACCTTAAAAAGGATTTTCCAGCAATGGGATGAAGTAAGTGTTTCAGAAAATGAACTGATATGAATTCTGAGTCTTGTCTCAGACTGGCTAAATGCAACATCATTTATTGCCACTTTATATTTGCATTTGAGCTCTACGGTTCTCCCCGAAGAAATGAATAATAATATTTAACATAACTGGCATTGTGAAAACTTTAAATTATTCATTTGGAAAAGGACATGCAGCCCTGCTGTAATTCCCACTTCACTGCTACGGTGCATGTAATATATTGTGGTTCAGGTGCTGCAAAGTGCAAACCATAAAAATTTAAAATACTACTTCCTGGGATTATTAATAATGAAGAGTCTCTCACTGAGAGTGGCTGTCAGCTTGACAGAAGAGATAAACAAAATGTGTTTCTCCTACCAAGGAGAAAGGTTTCTCCCAAGTTCAAAGCTGGATTTCGTTGTCCCACAAAATGGTTGTAACACCCCCATCAATTTCCATATGGACTAGCCAAGATCACTTTTAAATGAAAATGAGGCTGTCGGCTTCATTCCTTTCCATGCCTTTCTTCATTCCTTGCAGAAAGAGAACAAAAAATATAAACTTATCATTGGCACCGACATTATGGTTTCCTTTGCCTTCATTACCCAGCTGAGCATCAACAGCTGAGACAGACCTTCGACAAAGTCCCAGCCGTAGCGTGCTGTCCAGGTTACTGATGACAGCAAAATGGTGACGCTCAGACTTGGCACTAAATCTGCTGTGACTGAGTTGGTTTCTGTGCTTACATGCTACAAGCCAAGGGATGGCTAAAATTCACCACCTGCTCACACACAAAATTCTCCAGTGGCCTACAAGCTCTAATCCTCACACATAGCCAGCTTCAAAGAGCAAATGAGATGTGCACATTGCCAACAGCAGCTGAAGTTAAAATACGAAGCAGTAAAAGAGTATAGGAAAAGAGATGGAAAAATCATGTTTCAGGGCTTAAAACAATCTCTTTCTTTACAGGCTTAGGATGAAATATTGATAGACAGGAGGAGCTCCACGTCTATTGCAGCATGTCTTGTACCTCCTTCTGCCTCTTGCACTGGCTACTGCTAGAAACAGGACACGTTGTACTGGGTGGACCAATAAACTCAGACTACCTGGCAATCACCACACTGCAAATTCCTAGACTTTTACACAATTAGGTCTTTAAAAGCTTTCCCAAATAATTATGAATATGTCTTATCCCATGGGAAAGGCAGCTTACACTTCCAGATCTACAGGATAAACACATCTCAGTACGCAGACTTTGCAGAGATTAGTATTAAAATTGGCATTTCGGAGGTCTGTAATGGTAGTCCCCATGGCATCCTAGTCACTATTTGAATACATAAAATGCCTGAAATATCAAGCAGCAAAAAGAAAAGAAAAAAAGACAATTTAAGAAAAGGTTGCCCCAGGATCAAATCCATAGTCAATGGAGAAAGTCAAAGTCAGGAGTAAAACACTCTGCTTTTTTTCCCCTGTATCAGCTCATCTAATGGATGTTGTGCTAGAAATGAGTCTCCTGAATCAGTGCCAGGAGGATATTCCAGGCATAAGGAACATCACAAAAGGACAAAGACAGCAGATGTAATCAGCCTTGGCATCACCAAAGAAAGGCAGCACAGGACGCAAAGGCTGCATTGGGAGCTGAAAGCAGCTGAGAAGGGAAAGGCATAGCTTGTAAGCACAAAGGGAGCTTGGAAATTATTCAGCTAAGTCTCCCTACAAATCCCAAGGTGATCATAACCATCAGGAACCCACAGGAGGCTGCAAAGGGGTGACAAAAACTGATTTCAGTAGGTTCAGCCAGAAGAGGGTATAGCAAAGCAGACAAAAGAATCAATCACTCAGCTGCAGTGATGGCAAACTGGCCAGGGCAAATTAGCAGAGCTCCGCTGATTTCATCAGAACTACGCTGATTTACACTAGTCAAGAATCCTGCCCAGTCTTACATTCCAGACCAGTAACCAACTGGTATGTAGGCTTCACTGCATGTTCTTGCTGAAATAACTTCCACCCGCAGCAATGGGCTTTCACCTTAGAAAAAAGAATAGATTGCAGCAGGCTTAGCCAAACAACCGTACACTCACACACTTTTCCTGTGCCCATTTCTGCTGTTTCTGCAGAATGCAGCTCTAAGAATTGCAGGGCAGACATACCTGGGTTTAAGAGAGGCAACGGAACCCACAAGAACAGGCACGAGTTAGCCTTAAGCCACCTAATACAGACAGCAACAGCAGTGCAGTGAAGGGAGAGAAACTTCTGCATAGGCTACACAAATCCTGAGCTTTTCTACAGTGAAGATCTGCAGTAGCAACACGTTATCTGTATGCAGGCAAGGCAGTCGAATGCCAGCCCAGTGTCTGCGAAGGCTGCAAGCACATGGTTGGATGGCGGTGCAGTCCTGTCGCGAGCGGGTCACCTGCGAGCAGAGGTGTTCGGCATGCCAGGGGAAGGCTGCCCTGCCAGCAGCTGCACCCAAAGGAGAGGAGCATGAACTGCCAAGAACCTCAGGTGGGGCTGTCCAAAACATGCAAACAAAATCAAAAAGATTACCCCAGAAACCCTGCACTGCCGGAGCGTGTGTTGCTGCAAATGTTTATTACAGCTTAATGAGCTCAGGCGGTGTTTACATTCAAAAACACATTCAGAGGACAAATGGATTTGCACAGTGCAGGAGGGGAACAAATGTCACAAGAGAGGAAAGCTCAGACTTCAGTGCTTGTGGGGATTAGGCAGAGTATCCCAAGTGGAGAAAGGAAAGGATGAGGAAAGGCAAGACAGCCAGCCCATTCCTTCATAATTACCATGCTTTCTTTTTATTCCCTTCCTTTCTCTTATTCTTTCCACACTTTCTTTTCCTTTGCATCCTCCTCCTCCCTTTTACTCTTCCTTCCTTCAAATGCCACAATTACTAGCCCTGCCCCGTCTCTCCTTTTGCCATTTGCTCCACTCCACCAGACCCACCAGCAGCGTGAGCAGGACCACAGACACCTGCCCCCGGCTGCATCCAGAGTCCCTCCAGACAGCGGCAGGGATGGCTGAGCTGCCTCCGGCCCCACCATGTCTAGCAGCACCCCGAAAACAGCTCCATTCTGCTTCAGGCTGGCTAGAGCCGCTGCTACACTTTGCAGAGGGCAGACCGACATCAGTATTTCAGGACAGAGCTGCAAGTAGTCCCCTAGGTACAAAAGCACTCATCCAGCATACTAGTAATTATGCCTGCTCAGCTGGCCAGGATAAAACATTATTTTCTGTTAAACCAACAGGGACAGGCTGTGAACACAAGGGACCCTTCTGATTTTCAGGAATTCTAGATAACTCTGTGTAAAATGCATCACCTCGGCCACTCAGAGAGGGGTGCGGCCAGGGAGGGCAAGAGGCAGGAGGACACGATGGGAAAGGCATTTGAAGAGAGCAGTTACATCTATTTTTCTCTTTCTTGGGTTGGATGGCAGGAATATGCCACCAGATAAATTATTTCTCAAGCCTCCAGATGCATTCAAAATAAAGAACAATGGACCACATGATAAGCCTTCTGCAGCCTTCACCACAAAAGAGACGCCGGATATTTTTTTTCAACCTTGACAATAGCTTTCTTCCACTTTTGCGTTATGTAAAATTAGGATTTTTACTACCAGAACAGAGGCATTTCCTGCTGGATTATAGTGAAGACAGTGTATGAGACCAAGTGGTCCCCAGTTGTTGGTCTCATTTAAAATTTCAGTGAAACAGTATGGTCCCCAAAAAGCTGCATATCTTTTAGCATTATCATTGCAGAGACACGTTAACAATTACAGCCAAAGCACTTTGTCTACGCCTCGGAAAACAAGTGACAAGGTAGCCTTTTCTCCTTCGGTCTTAAAAGAAAAAAGACTTCTTTTTTTTTTTTTTTTTTTTTTTTTTTTGTTTTGCTTTTTGAATAAGAAGAAATTAAATTCAGAGACATAAAAAGCCAGATCAAGGGCTTGTCACTGGTGATGGCTATTATTCCTGTTACATGGATGGATTTCAGCAAAAAGGCCACACAAAAATGATTTAAAAGCATCTGTCTCTGTCTTCTGAAAATGCTGCCCCAGCAAGAGAACGAGGGGCAAGGAAAATGCATGAAGATAGTCAATAAATACAAACAGCGGGCTTAGCACCCCAGGGGAGAAATTACTGTCCCGGGTACGTTTCTCCCCTTGCAGCCATACAACTGCTGACAGAACGATGAGAATGCTGATGCTGCAGGAGGAATAGCAAGAGCCTTGGGAGCAGCCATCCTCATTTGGTCAAAAAAGAAATAGTCACTGCAGTGGCCAATAATTTTAAAAGAAGGTTGCCATATTCAAGCCTCCTGAATTCCTGTCAGGATTTTTCCAACAGCATCAAGGTGGAAAGCAGAGGGAGCTGCTAAGCTCACAGCACCTCAAAAAACAAGCCTGTCAGGAAAGCATCCCCAAAAGGACAGCCAGTAAGTTTATGCATACCCTTAAGAAAGTGTTTCCCCCTACCGCCCCCACACAATTTCGTATAATAAAGGAACTATCTGAAAAGAGATGGGATTCAGGGATTACATCACATGAGCAGAAGCCTCATTTTTATATTCTTCTTCTGTGTCCTTTCTCTGAAAGGGGAGCCAGATACAGAAAAAACACTTTGAAAGAGATGAAAGCTGAGAGTTACTTTGAGTGACTCTCAAGTGATCCAGTTACAAAGATACCCTTAAAATGAAGAAAAATCAGGTATTTAGAGCCCTTAAAGCACAATTTTCAGTCTGTAGATTCCATAGGTTTTGTGGGGGGCTTTTAAGGATCTGCAAAGGTAAGTATATGAAAAAACAACAGGTTTGTTTTTCTTCAACTTGTGTCCAGGTGTCTAAGACTCAACTGAAAAAAGCCTATAAATTAACATAGCTGGCAAATCTTTGCCTTACAATGTACCTGCAGCAGGTGAAGGCGTCATTGCACACTGGCAGTAACAGCAGTTGGGTTGCCCAGCACACACCTCATACGCGCTTGGATCGCTAGCCAAAGCTGGTATTGCTCCTCCTTTACCAGGCAGACAAGCTGGAGGAAGCACACAGCCCTCCGCTGCAGTCAAATCTCCTTTCTCTGATTTTGAGGCACCCTGGATTGCCCTGGACCCAAGGTTAGATCCAGGTTGAGAGCTCACAGTTTCTTAAAAATACCGTCTAACGGTGAATAGAAGGCCAGAAAGGGGATTATTTAGCAGGGTAGTTTTTTTTTTCTTTTTTTCTCTAGATTTCACTTAGAGGATAACGCCAGGGAGCAGGAGCTCTTTGTTGCAGAGCCATGGGGATGTGACCAGCAGTAGCAGCAGGGCAGGCAGGGAGCAGGGCCGGGAGCGTTGCCTATTGCCTCCCTGCGGTTAAATGTGAGTGGCAGTGGCTCTGCATGTGAGAAAACGAGTTAGCAAAGCCCTTCAGAGCTGCTGCATGCAAACCCCACACCAAAGCCGGTTTGGCTAGGGTCATTTATGCAGCATCCCATGCAAGAGACACAGAAAGCACGTTGGCTTATGTTCTCAATCTCACAAGCCAAAAATCATCTGCTGGCAGGTTTTAGGAATCAATAGAATCGATTTTAGGGGTTTTTTTTTTTAACCCTGCCTCCTGACTGCAAGGCAAGTCCAAACAAGAATACACTCTGAAAGTCCTGAAATCCACATCTACGCTTCCTTCGGCTCACAGTCTGACAATTCAGTAGCAGCTTTGCTTTCCTAAGTACAAAGCCAAAATTTCCCCCTATCACTTAACCTCTGCCCAAGCTTTTCACCTGAGGCTCAAATCCTTACTAGCAGGACTCCAAACAGACCCTCTGTCCTAGGGTGAACTCACCCCAACAGAATCTGTTCTACAAAGAGCAAAGGCAACGGACTATGCTTGATTTTGCTTTTATCATAAATAACATCTCCTTCTTGTGAACGGGTCTCTAGTCACGTTTAACTCCAGGCCACTCCAGGCCTACTGCGCATAGGAGCTGAACCACAGCCTGCAGAAATCAGTGCCATTGACTCTAATGAGTTCTGAATCATGCTTTGCACTGCTGGAGATACATCCCACTCTTCCAGCAAAGAAAAATATGTATGTCAGTAGAAGCATTGACAGTAATGTATGCTAATGAAGATAATATAACCTAACAACATCTGAATTATTGATATAGGCATGTTTAAACAGAAAAAATCATCAAGGAATCACACCAGACCAATACGCTCCAGTGTTTGTTCACCAACAGGCAATTGAAACGTGGTGGCCATGAGAACACTCATTACCACTTCATTAGCTTGAAAGGATTTTTGTTAGGTTATCCATGTCTCACCTGATACACGAGTCATTTAAATTTCACATCATGTGACACTGCATGATCTCAATGAGCCATTTGTACTAGCATCAAATGATCTCCTTCATTTATCTACAGTTTCCTCTGAGCTTTTCAGACGTTTATGATAAATCATACTGCTTTGCCTGAATTATTTTGCTTAAACTTACTTGTCAGAGTCATAGATAAGGGCTGGTTTAGCCTCTCATTCACAACAATTCATGGAAGCGTAACTCTCCTGAAAGCAACGAAGTTGCTTCTGATTGCCAGGAGGCACATAATGAATTAAACTAGCTTCTTTGTCTGGCACAACTCTGGTTCCCAGGATGTCAAGGCAGTTGACTCAACTCTGTCATAAAATAAACATAGTTTGTCTATCGAGACAGTTTTATCATATCCATCGTCGTGCTCTCCTAACGTATTTAGAGAAAATTCATTTTGTACTACAGTAAAAACAGGATATATGTTCAATAATCACCAGTGTTAATTTTACTATTATTCCATTATCCTGTGAGATCTAATCATTCTGTCTGGGTGAGTTGGCTCCATCTCTGAGGTATCTGGGAACTACATTGCAGACAGGCTTTGTTTCCATAAGGACTGTTGGGGCATACAGATTTTTATGGTCTCATCACGTCCTCACCAGGCTATATGGATGTGCATCATGACTGCATCGATACAGACAAAAGATTTCCTACTACATACTGCATCTACAAAACCCCAAGCACCAAAGCGCAGCCAATCGCCGATGCACATTTCTGGACATTTTGGTGCTGCATTCAGTTCTGAGAGTGTTGAGTGGGCAGGGGAGAAAGCTGTGCCCTGGCGGGAGCCAATGGGGGAAACGAATCCTGGATTGCTCCACCACCGCCCGGTGCACGGGGGAACTCGGCCGCCCTCTCCAGAGAAATCAGCATCCTATGCCCAAGTAAGCTTTGCAAAGCCATGGAGAAGAAAAAAAATCCTCTGCTGAGATAATTAAAATAGCTGATTATTTCAGAAGAGTTATCACATTACTCTCAATGCGGGCAATTAATCTTAATAACACATTGTAAACCACTCAATTTCTCCAGTGCTTGCAAGAGAAACACACTAAGCCTTTTCCAGTTACAGTTATGAAGGAATATTTGGGGTTTTTTTGCGGACAGGAGTTGGGAGAGTTGCGTGCTTATCTGCCATGTTAAAACAGATAAACACACTAGGAACGATAACCCCTTTTGATTTACCAAATAAACACTATGCCGCAGCCCGTGTCATCAGAAACCACAAAACCAGGGGGCACGTAGGTGTGCGCAACCATGCGGGAGCACCGCTCGATTTTGTGTTACCTTTTCCGGAGCCGGGAACTGCAGGTGATTTACTTCCAAAGGTGTGATCAGAGGAACCGTCTGAAAACCATCTTCGTTGGATGGTGGTTTGCTGCTCTTCTCGTTCAAATTACTCCCCAGCTTCACCATTCTCGGACCTTGCTTTCCAGACCTGAAACCAGCAGGGCGACCGGGGTCAGCGGCCGGCGGGAAGGGCCGGGTTGCTGCCGGACCCCTCTCGGTCCGACCCAGCGCTGGGGCTGCCGGGGCTGCCGCGCCCGGGTCCCCCGCCCCGCCGCACCTGCCTCCCCCCAGGCATTTCCCCCGCCGGGGGCAGGCTGCCCTCGACCCCCGCGCTGTGAGCCCAACGCGCCGACCCCGCAGGCGGCATTACCGACCGGGAGCCACCGCTCACGGGGCCGGGGCGCATCTGCCCCCGGCCCCCCAGTGTTTCCCGCAGCCCCTGTGAGGGCGCGGAAGCCCTTCCCTGCAGCCCCCGCACCCTGCGGGGCTCGGGGGTCCCCGGCGGCAGCGGGGCTGGGGGTCGCGCCGCAGGGGGGGCGATGCTGGGGCCGGGGCGGGGGGGCTGCGGGCACCCTCCTCCTCCCTCCCGCCCTCCCGAGCCCCTACTTACTGCAAACCACGCGGGCACCGGCGGCGGCTCGGCCCGGGCGCTGCGGCGGGGGGGAGGGGGGGGGCGGGGAAGGCGGAGGAGGCGAAGGGGGGAAGTTCCCGTTACCGTGCGCCCGCGGTGCTGAAGGGACAGCGCTGCGCCCTGCGCTCGGCTGCGGCTCCGCAAGCGCGACTGAGGGCGGGCGCGGGGGCGGCTCCCCCCGACACCGACCCCCCCGCTCCACTTCCCGCCGCGCCCCCGCCCGCCGCCGCGC
>JAVSBS010021443.1:0-10945 GCA_033124195.1 Coracias cyanogaster
GTTTAACACACACACACCCCCCCCCCCCCATCCCCCAAACTTCTCAGCTGCATCAGTACAACAAAACATGATCAATCAAAACCAGTAAAACCTGGTTCCTTTTCTTCCTAGAAATAGAGACTAATGATCCTGCAAGTCAAGCTGAGATACCATCTGTTTTGCTGCGAAAGGGCTGTCCTACCAGCCAGGATTGCTTTTGAGAAAGTTTAAGGATATTTGTTTGTGACATATGCATTCATAAGAAATTCTAGAAATTTAGTAGAGACACAAACTTTTAGAAATTGCCTCTGTGCCCTGTAGGGTGCTTAAAGCTCAAATCAAGACTTTAAAGGGTGTCTCATGCTTGAAAAATGTTGCTTGAATTTTATTGACAGATCAGCCTCCTGTGGCATACAAAGCTTTCTACTAAAAGCTCTTATTTCATTAAACTGTACTTTTTTTTTCCCCCCCTCAAAGCAGGAGAAAAAAAATCATCTTAAAACCTCTGCCCCAAACATCGTCCATTTATGTCACTTGCTGGTGAAAAGGGGGAAAACCTCAACTTGAAATGTTCCCACTAAAAGTTAAAGGTGTTTTGAGCCGTGTCAAAAGAAGTAACTTCAAAGCTTCAGTAATGTATACAAGTATTTGTGTGTTTTTTGAAGCAGCCCTATGTAGCTGGACAGCAGAAGAACTGTGTGTGTTTATGTCTGTCTGTGTGTTGTAGGGAGGCTTGGAGACACTCAGCAGAACTTTAATTCTTTGTTTTTCTCTAGTCTGCTCTCATTTGCAAAGATGGCCAGATGCAGATAAGAATGTAAAAGCTGCAGGTGCCAGTAAAAGTCCTTTTTCTCCTTCAGAAGGAAGAAATCATTCATCTGCCTCTGTATTTTTTCAATCCTCGTGCACTCATTCCTATAGAATTGCTGATTTATGGAGTGATCACTTTCAGGCTTCAACTCCATGTCAGCACAGTGTCAGTCCATCCATTTCTTCTCTTGCTAACAGAAGATACTTTGTCTCAGGGAGCATAGCCAGGTTTTTTTTACAGATGTCCTTTTATTAAGCACCTGGACAGAAACATGATTAAGATCAACAGCTGATGACTAAGTCTTTCTTGATTTCAAAAGTCTTGTTCACATTCAGAAAGGCTTAACCTATTTCTTATACACACTGACCACTTTTCCGTTCTCATCTAAAAGAAATCCCTGGAGCTACACATCATGCTGACCTATAACCTTTCTGGTCCCATTGCACAGTGGCCTTACCGTGTTTTCTTTGATTTTTCTTTTTGTTTGATATAATCCAAGTTAGCCTCTTATAAATTTACTTTGGTACCTAGCTGTGTTCGTGAGTTTTCTTTCTTTTACATCTATAAATCTAGTTCTATCATTATTCAAGAAGTTCTTGTGGGTGTGATGTTTTTTCCCCAGTTGTTAGTGGGAAATTATTACATAACTTGGAAAATGGCATATCTTGGAATTTTTTACTGTTGTGAATTTATGTAGATTTCTCTTTCTATAATGGTAACAGTCAAAATTAAAGTTGAATACAAAGCATGAAGCAATCGTATTTAAAATACTGTACCATCATTTTCTGACAGAATCTTATATGGTGCTGCGAAGAGGCTTGCTTAGGAATATAAGTATGCAATATAGCTCACTGGGTTCAGTTGCTGTTTGTGGAATGAGGTCAGCTCATAAAAGGGATTCTATCCTAAATAACATGATATCTTGCTTACATTGAAAGATACTTTTAGATCACCACTCCTTCCTTGTAGGGAAGGTTGGGTTTTTTTTTAAATTCAAGTTTCTAGTTGAAATCTCTTTATAGTTACTTAGTTTTTGTTTGCTTTTTCCGATGGCAGCAGTCTTTTTTTTTTTTTTTTTTCTCCTAAATTAATCACACCAAGGTTTCTTGGGAGTCTCTCTCATCAGGTAAGTTTACTGTACTCTTGCTCGTGCTCCTTCTCTCTATCTCTAATCTTTTCCAAACATGCATAATTAAACTGGATGCAATGTTTCAGCTAGGGCTTTAACAGTGCCTCATGGAATAAATATTAGTCTTCCCTGTCAGCTGTATCTTTGTTTACTTTGTTTGCCAGGATACGAGTGCCTGTGGACTCTAAACTTTCTCCTTGTACAGAATTCACAATGTGTGAGTGTAAATGTGTTCTTTCATGCCTTTTTATAAACCGGAAATTCTGGTTTTCAGACTTCAGATGGTTTTTCCTACATCATAAACTTAGAGCTTTAATCACACTCAATTTTGTATTCAGACCACCGCTCTGCCCCTGAGCAAAGCCTTAATTGCATTATTTAAAATTTAAGGCAAGATGTCTGTGTTTCTCTTGTTATGTTTTGGAAATACCTGAGAAGAGTTTCAGGCTTTTTCAGTGTTCTTGTAGCTGATTTGTAAATCTGTTTCATCTACCTGTCTGAAGTAGATGTACTTACTACTTGTATTTATGCCACCTTGATAAATATTCTAATGTACGTACATGTAACTGTTGCAGGGTTAGACAGAGTTCTCCAGTAGTACCACAGGTGCACTGTTTGCATTTAACTTTCTGCTTCAACAGTTTGTTCAAGCAAAAATTATTGAACTGTATTTTCCCGTGTAGAAGAGCAAATTCCTGACTGAATAAATAAAGCAGAAGTGCATTGAGTTATACATCCATCCTGCTGGAGGGGAAAAAGTTTGAATGGCTTTTTTTTCTTTTTAATATTGTGCAAGCCAGTTTTTTGCAGGCAGATATTTGCTGATGAAGTCACAATATTAATAATTTGTGAATGGTATTCACTGTTCACAAATAGTTACAGCTATTTTAAGAAAGATAAATCTGTTTGTAAAAGAAAAAGGTCAATAGAATTTTAATTCTTTTTTTTAACATAATTTTGATTCTTAATTACCTTTTCAGGCTATGCTTATTTGGGAGCATTGCTGATGGACTCCCTAAAGCTCTGAGTCCATCTAGCAAAGTTGGTCTGGGTCATACTGTAGTGAAGCTCTTCATAGTATGAATATTGAAGGCATTTTTTGCTTTACTCATACCTCCAAGAACTTACTGATATAAATCCTCATTGCACTGATTATCAGAAGTGTTTGCTTCAGAAGTCAAGTTTGAGAGACTGAGAAAAGGACCTGAAGGTTTCTTAAATTTTTATGAAAAGACAATTTGCAAACTTACGCGTCTGCTTACCCAGATAACTAAGTCCCCACTGGTGGACAAAGTCAGGCCCCAAATTCCTGCTGATTTCAGAGCACCAAGTAGAGTTTAGAGATAACAAAAAAGTAAAAACCAAACCTGAATAACTACTATTTGCAGCACAGTCTGAAGTAAAGCATTCAACAGAGGTGTGATGAAAGGCTAGCAGTATGAATACTGGGAAGGTTATTGGTCAGGTTGGAGCTTATATGCTTTCTGCTGTGGAGCAGATTTGGTTTCAAGATAGGTGAAGGATGGGGTGTAACTGTGGTAAGATAGGCATCCTAATGAGTATATACTGAGTCGGGATCTAGATGAAGGAAGTCTCTTTGCATGGAAACATGTACCCATAAAGAAATGCCCAAGCAAGTAACATAGAATTGGGTAATATATTAAAAACCAAAATAAGAACAGAATAAGCTCCGCTGAAGTATGAAACATCTGCTGTACAAGTCAGCTTTAAAAAGCTTATGAATTGCCTACTCTTAATTTTAGATGTCTTTCCCTAGCATCCATATTCTGTTGTGAAGAGTGAGAAAGCTGCTAACTGGACTGCGCTGGATTCACCCAGTGAAGAGGCTGAACTATAGTTCTCTATTTGTATGAGGGCTACTTTCTGTACTCTGCTTTTTGATATTCCAGTGACATCTCCAAGAATCTTGTGCATTCATAGAGTCATGGAACTCTGCTGTTACCTATTGCTTAAGATCACCCTTTCCTAACAATCAGCTTTGTTTAGTGGGAAGTCAGGATTTGACTTCTACCTTTTGCCTTGCTCCTTTTTTTTTCTTCCCTCATCAAGCTGTTTTACTTCTTTTAATTTAGTCTCTGTCCTTTTATTTTTTTTTCTATTGCTTTCCCTCAAGCAGTTCCTTGAATTGCCTGAGACCCCCTTATCTCTTTTATACAGATTAAAATAATCAGGCAATGAATCCTGATGATTAAGTAATGCAATCCTGGTCCTGTATTTTAGAATTTGTATCCCATCAAGGCTGACTATCAGATGTATGAACTTCATTTCCAGTCCTTATTTCAGGCTCTGCACTCACTGGAAGAGCTTGCCCTGGTTACATTTGGTTTGCATAAGCTAAGAAAACTTACAAATATTGAGACACCTGCACTTATCAACCAAAAGGTTTGCATGTATTTGGAGAAATCCGCCAAGAGGAGTGCATACAGCTTGTCAGGTAGATACTGGGCACCAGGCCTGGGTGCAGGTGTGATGACAGTGAAGGTGGTGAGGTGGGGCAGCATGGAGAGGTGCATGGTGCTGCATCTTAGGGGCCGAGCCAGGCAGCACTGGTAGAGTTGCTAAGGCCCCTGGGGTGAAATAGATCATCCCCACTTGACATCATTGGCAGATGTTTTCTGCTATTCCCATCTGCACACTGACTATGTGAAGAAAATGTAACTTGCATCAGCTCAAGCTTCCAGATGCTTATTAGTGTTCTCTTCCTGGTAGCCTGTGTGTGATATCTATTGTTATTTCTGAATTTGATTGTATATATTTCTATTGACATTCTACTTCTGATGTTACTTGTTGACATATTTCTAGTTGCATATTTTATTTCTTAGACTTTCCATATTTGTAATTCTTAGCAAGTAAAGCTTTTCAGTCATGTGCCAGCTGCTCTGGGAAAGTTGATTTGTCTTGCTTCAAGTGTGAATGTCTGTCTTGATTGTAGAGATGACAGCTGAACTATAGCTTATAAAAAGGACCAGTAACTTTCCTCTGTGAGTCTGTAAAATAAGCTCTGTGTAGTGTCTTGTGTGTGTGTGAGACGACAGACATGTAATGTTATTCTGCTTCTTGCCTTTAACATATGGTTTCCATAGCCACATCTGTTGAGGACTTGGCATGGTTTGGTCCACAGCTGAAGAGTCTTCAAGACCATGCAATCAGAGAACCAATAGCTTGAAAACACATAGAATAAAAGTGATATACAAAATATAAAAATATATCCTACTAAATATCATATTACAGCAGTGTCCTCAGTCAGATCTGGATTTTGAAGAGAAATTTGTGGCTAAACCATCTGAAAAATCTCTTCGCCTACTGCAACTCCCCACGGTTGTGTTGTGGCCTCGGTTTGGCTGTAGATGGCACCGTTGCTGCACAGGAAAAGCCTCCTTGGGCTTGCTCTTCACCTTACTGCTAAGAACTGTGATCCTACAGGCTTCTGAAAGCAACTATTTGATGATAGGATTTAGTAAGGGTTTGGCAGAGGTCCCCTCTCCCTAGAATCATTATTGGGAAGAAATGTGGAGAGAGGTGTTGGACTTTTTTTTTTTTCCCTTCCTTTGTGCTTTGAATCTCATTGGTTACAGAGCTCTTTTTCTCTGATAATACTAATAAAGGCTTGGTCTCTTATTTCGGCTCCCAGTGATAAGGAATTTCTTAAAGGATTTCATTATTTTCTTCTTTGAGGTTTCTGTGATACTACTAACAAGGCTACTATAGCCATGAGGTATTTTGGAGGATACTGAAGTTGAAAGCCTATGCTTTTCCTATTTTGTCAGCTTAAACATCTAAATCCACTCTTAGAACTTTAAAAAGATGTTTTTCCCTGCAGAAAGAGGATATCACTGGCAGGAAAGGGAATGGATCTTCTCCAATACAAGGGAGGGTGCAGTATGAGGTCTCTTGGGCTTAGCCATGGCCTGAAACAGTGGGAGGACAGAAATCTGTGCTAATTAGATAGAGTTGATGAGTGACCAAGGGTCAACAGTATAAACAATTGGATAGAAATTCATTTTATTGGGTTTTTTTGAGTCTTACCTGAGATATTTTAAGTTTTCGTTTTGGAGAGGAACATCTGAAAGCCAGCCCTTTTGCTTTGCAAGACTTCTGTTTTCCAAACAAATACCATGCTTAAGTCTGTCTTGTTTTTGAAACTGACCACTTGAAAGATAAACTAGTGGATGAATCTACAAAAAGAAGAGATCAAGGCTTTCTGAAATCCTATAGACCACTCATTTCCAGACTCCCTGGGGTGTACTAAAAGGCCCATAGCTGTAGATAGCCGGCTTCCCAAGTCTGATGATACAGTGGAGGGAAGCCAAAGAAGAACTAGGGGGGGAGGGAAGAGTTATTTATTAGCAACGAGGAGAAATCTTAGTTTTGAAATGAACTTATAAATGTAAAGGGCCTTGAAGAACAATCTGTTTTTGTTACAGTCTCCGCAGATATTTATTAAAACATGTTATGTACAAAAAGCCTCTACAATCTCAAAGGGATTAGGGGAACATTGCTATTAAAGTTAAAAAACCAAAAAATACCCTTGTGTAAGGGAACAAATCTAGCAGCTTGTCAGGAGCAGCCATCAAATGCAAGTATTGCCATAGTGATATAAGTTAAAGCTCCACAAATACTAGGGCAAATGAACAAATTATTATTTGAACATGTTAAGACTGTAAAGGGAGGATAAGAATCCTGGCTATCCAAGGTAACAGAAACAATGAGGAAAAAGTGGGAAGTCCTTGCCATTATTTGTTCCATCCTCATGAAATGATAAAATTCTTCAAAGAGTTGTGGATGTATGTTTGTGAAGTCTAAAGTGGAATAAAACCACTTTACTGATGAGTGCAGAAGGATGTAGCTACAAAAGTAGTTTCTGTTTTTTAGCAAAGTAACCTAAAGAAGCAAAAGAACTTACCGAGTGTACAGGAATCAGCTATTTTGAATGATAATCACATGAAAAACAAGACAAACAGTGGTGTTTGGGTTGGTTTTCTTTTCTTTTTTTTTTTTTTTTGAAGGAACTTATTAAGGAAGTGTTACTTTTCTTAGAATGTGGTATTTCCCTCTCCAAAGTAAACTTGTACAGTTTTGAAAGTAGAGAATACCAAGAAAGCCTTTTAATTCATTCAGCAGCTGTAAAGAGGATTCAAAACAGCCAGCAGTAAAGGAAGTTTGGTCCTACTAGTCTGTCCCGGTACATATTTGGGTCAGACATTCTTGGAAAGTGATGCTATTTCAGGTAGTCACAGTTCCTTGTTCCAGCCAATGGTTATGGACAATGCTGTTTTGCTTCCACTGCTTTTGCAGTATTCATCTTTTCACTTCCTAGTTTTTAGTATATTTTAGAGATCACAAATGCTCCTGGAACTTTAGTTCCTAGAATCTGTGCTGCAGTTTTTGGAATCGGGTTCATTTACTTCTAAACAGATGCCCTTGAGCTATTGAGAAACCACCTCTGCATAAAATACATGAAGTGTTAGGCTAAATAGCCTAATTTTTACTTATCCACGCAGAATAATTCAGTTGCTTATTCTAGGAAATGTAAAATGGCTCTTAGGGATTGTATTTGGACATGTTATAGGCTATTACCCCTGCTATTGTGGTTATAATGTACCAATCAATCAGATAAAACACTTAACTCCACCCAAGACTGTAGTCACATTTTCTATTAACTGTATCCTGGGTAAATAGACCAAATATGATCTATGCGCTGTACTTTTTCATTAAACAGTAATGTAAGATTTCTAACGGCTTTTTAAATATTTTGATTTTAAAAGCTATGCAGAAACACAGATTTCGCCCCCCCCCCCTTTTTTTTATCTTATGTTAAGCACCCACACAATTGCTTGATTGCTTTTGCCCAGCCTTTATTGTGGAGCATGATGCTTTTGGGAAGCTTTGATAACTTTTGTACCCAGAAACATCTAGTTAGACATGCCATGAGGACCTCACCTTCTGCTGTTTTTTCAGCTCTTCCTTACTCGCTGAACCGTTGCCATAAGCTGTATGAGTCCCTTTAGAGAGCAAAATGGGCTGTTTAAATGTGACCTTTTAGAGATTTTTCCTGGCACTATCTTTTATTTCAGGATCTGTAAGGACAGAATACAACGTTTTAGTGGACTTAAGCCTGAAGCATGAATCCACAGCCCTAATTCTTATTTTAGGTGGGCAATTCAGTGCAGTTTTGTGATGACAAAATGGCTAAAACCTTCTATGTGGTTTCATTTTTGTTAAAGAGTCTCTTTGCCCAGGCTGGATTGTGTAGTGAGGACAAGATTCATTAACAGTTACATTGCCTGCTATTGTTTTGTAAAGGTTTGATGGATTGCCTCAGCCTTCCTGCTTCTCATGAAGAATGAAATCAAGGGGAACTGATTGCTTAAGGGATTCTCAATGATCCTGAAGAAATAAGAAACAGTCCTTAAAAGGCAAAAATGAATCAACTTCAGTCAGTCCCATGGATCACAGTGTGAGCATGTAGGACTTGGCTGCTTGCATCATGTGGGGTACTCTCTGGAAGGTGTAGCAGAGGAGTGGGCTGAGCTGACTAATTTCTGCAGCAATTAACTACAGTGCACGGGCTGCAAGGCAATAGGCAATGTGAGTCCTTACACCTGAGGTACTTCGGTCTTTTAGGAGCAAGTGAGTGCTAGGTCAGTGATCGTCTCTGAGTAAATGTCATCTGCTAAGGCTGTAAATCATATGAATTTTCAGAGAATAGGAAAAACTAGGCACTGAAATATAAATTCTACCCGAGAGCTCTGTGTCAAAGATGGTTTTCAAATGTTAAGTAACCCTTATATCTCAAATGGCGAGATTTCCCTCCAAGAAAGGGAAATAAAGGAGGAGGTTAGAAGGGGGAATAATTTCTTATTTTATTCAATACAGTAGCTTTGAATTCATACTTTGTTCATACAGTGTTCCATAGAAGTGATAACTGTAAACAAGCTCATCATATCTGATGGTAACAGATATTTGCAAAACATCTGTGTAGCTTTCAGGGATAAATGTAGTTGGTAAACAATGATGAAAATAAAATGAGACATCTTTCCTTGTATTAGTGTGGAATTGAGGCAGAGCTGATCATTGTTTTTGATCCTCTTTTTACATTAGGAGCCTGAAAAAGTGGGCAGTGCATCTTCTGCTGATTCCCACTATGTAAAATGTAAAACCCATTGCAAATTTTTTGAGCCAGCTTATTAAAAGTCAAGGCCTAAAGTTGACCTGTGTTTCCTATTGATCTGTATGTATTTGGTTTATTCACTATTCAAACTATTGCCTGGATGCTTAACAGGACACAACTTAAAGGCTAGGGCTGCATAAGCACACTTCTGCTCAGATAGTAACTTTTTTTTCTTCTCATGTTTTCAAAGCTGTTACACGTTTCATAGGAGGGGAAAGCAAAGATCGAGGGTGTTTGAGGAGGATTTTGGCTGGTGCATCTCTGGTGACATCCTGTGGCATGTTTCACAGAATCGTCTATAACTCATGTTTGAGGAAGAAATAAACTGAAAGGCTTGTTGGGCTAAAAGTTGCCTAAATACTCCACATAGGATATGGTTAAACTTCTGCACCCGTCTATAGTTTTTCAGGATTGTCTTTATAACTTGTAGTTCATAGTATGAAATACACAGCATCAAAGATGTTATTTGGCACCTAAGGACAGCAGAGAACTGATGCTTTTGTTGTCAGACTTTATGGTGACTGTTGGATTCTCCTTCAATGCAGTTTTTGGAATTGTTACTTTATGAACAGGTTTATTCAGGTTTAAAACTGAGATTTCAGAACTGATAAAGCAATTTCTTTGGCTAAGTAATTAAATCAGCTAAACAAAAATCTAGCAATTCTCAGGATTTTCATTGCTATAGCAATTCCTTTTTTTAAAATGCATTGCAATAAAAAAAAATAGACCATTTGTCCCAATCTTAACTGATTTCATTGTTGTTGATATTCTCTACTGTTGCCTCTTGGAATAATTTATACTCTAACTGCAGGATAAAGTCTCATTTTATACTGTTTTAATTAGAATGCTTGAAGGAGGCAGCCATCCAAACATGTCTGTTCGGATGAAAACAAAGTTGAAATATTTGCATGCTGTTTTTTATTTTTTTAACGAGTTCAGCTTGAAGCCTGATGCTACCTCCTAAAGACATCCTTAAACATCAAAGTAATTTCTCCATTATCCTTAAACATCATCAAGGCGATTTCTCCGTTTTCCTCAACGTATAATATTACTTAGATCAGAAAGTTCATGTTTAGTCCTACAGCCCAGAAATGGAGCTGAGCTTCATTGGATACTAGGCAGAGCTGTGCAATTCATTATGCCTTGATGATGTCTGTACCAGCATCTAGTGACGTGCTCCTCTCTTGAATTGTCTGATCTTGTACTTGAGCTTTCCAACAGACACATGAGGTTGGCAGACTCCATGAGTGTGCTGGGTACATTGTCTTGTAAGAAATGTTTTGCCGTTGCTACAGAGGCAGTTAGAATGGAGACTCTGTAGCCTGGTAAATAGGACTTTTGCCATTAGTAGTGAAAGGTGTAAAAATAGGTGTTGTACTGGCCTGGCAATAGTGTTTCTCAGGGCTTGTCTGGCCTGTAGCCACTTTCTGCTGTGGCTGTTGCTTAATGGTGAGGCAACTGTTTTTTCCTGATATATATGAGCTTTGCTCTATAAAAACTATATAAATATCTGAAAACCTAGATGTAATAATTTAACAATTGTTGGTTGAGCTGGGGTGGACTCTGTTGTTAACTCTGAACTTTAACTGGTAGTTGAGTATGAGAGGAAGTGCTGGGGCCTGGGTTGTGGGCTCTGAGCTGGAGTTGACCTGTGAATGAGTCACAACCTAGCAGAATGTTTTGTTTTTCTTACTGGCTTCATGTTCCAGAGGAAGAATCTGGCCCACCTGTGTCTCTGTGGCTCTGCCCTCACCCAGGTGGTCATGGTTGGGGTGGTGGGTGAGGCCAGGATTGTATTAACCAGGAGCTGATCAGTTGGAGGAGCTTCCTGTTG
>JAVSBS010021443.1:11045-72366 GCA_033124195.1 Coracias cyanogaster
GAAAGAAGACTTCTGAGGGGATGTTGCTGAGTTCAGTGTTGGCCTGTGTGATCAGGCAGCTGATGGCTGCATAAAATAGTGGTGGCTGAACCAGCACAACATGAGAGGACTGTCTGTGTTAAGAAAACGTAAACATAACCCAGAGGGACCCCCAACACCAGTGATTAAATCCTCCTAGTGAAGAACTTGGGATGCTGCTGATAAGCTGCTGTACCCCTATGCTGTTTTGGCCTGAAGACGACTGGTGCTGTTGCTTTCAGGACCCAGAAGGACACTGAAAGAGTGAGTATAATGCCAGAGAAAACAAGAGTAAGTACTAGGAAGTTTGTATATGTAAATCTTAACTGTGTTATTAACCACAAGTGTAAGTGAACTAATAAATGTTTTAGTTAAGTGCTAAGACCTTTTTTAGATTAACTGTTTCCCTGGATTTTAGACTGATAGCATATACAGTACTCTGAAATACAGCTGAAATAATTACTGTTCTTATTAAGTTTTTTGGTTATACAATCAGACCCCCAGTTTTACTCCCTGGAACAAAAAAAGTACCAAAACATTTAACTGATTTTTTCACAGACAACAGTTAAATTGGAAACCCTGTAAATAGCCTCCTGGCTTTTGATATTTGATGCAGACTCTTTTTTTTTTTTTTTTTTCCCCTGAGGTAAAAGGATATAAAGTCATTTGAAGCAACTTTGCAATGCAAACCCAGCTACTAGTTCAACAAGACTTTAAGCTAAACTGGACTCCTAATTACTTACTCTCAGCAAAGAACAATAGACACAATGTGTTTGAAACAAGTGGATCCTGTGGACTTAAAACTGACACTGAAGCTTAATTTTTGAGATGTTAAACACAATACAGGCCAGCAACAAAACCAAACCAGGGTAGATGAAGACATGTTTGACTATTCAAAGCACATTGGCATGCTTCTTCAACTTTGTTTCCTTGTTTTCTACTGCACCAAGGAAGAGTAATTTCCTTTTAACTTCTGCAGTTATGAAATCTAGTAACTCAGCAGCTTTAAAAATAACAAGTAGCACGGTTTCATCTTCACTGACTATGTGCCCCTGAAGTTCTTTCCAGATTTTTGAGGACTGGCAGCAATCTTAAATATAGAAGAAGGCGGTAGGTTGAAAGCTGCCCTTTTATTCTGCAGGGCACATGAGTGACATGAAAAATAGCAGTTGCTTATTTTAGTTCTAGTGAGGGTAAGAGTGAACTTTACCTCTCCATCCAGGGGGTTCAGGACCACATTGTAGGTGCAGGACAAATGCAGGATAGAAGAAGAATGTGGAAGACCATTCCCAAAGGTGCTCAAAATCCCAGTGCATGCAGCTGATGAGGCAGACCCAGACAGCGGGGAGAACAAGGTGAGTGATAAAACCAGTTATTTCTTTTGCAGGCTAATACTTGAGAGAACCAATGTTTTGGTGAGCCAAGTCTGTCGCACTCCAGAAATAACAGAGTCCTGGGTGCATGTAGCATACCTGCCTACCTCCTTAAAATAAAAAATAACTATTAGTAAAGACTAAGATTAATTGTGGTAATGATCTAGTAAGATAAATATAGTGGTTTTACTGAATACGCCTTGTAGATTTCTGCTTAATTTCCTTTTAGATAGAGAGCAGTTTTCTGCTCTCTGCTGTTATTTCTGTGTAATTTAACACTAAGTTCTGTGTTACTTTTTTTTTTTTTTCTTCACAATGTGTTGGCTTCTCCTTTGGCATAACAAGATTTAGCTTCATTATGTAATACGCATTTGAGTTGGCCGATGTAAAACTCAGTATCTGACTCATAGTTCATACCAGGAAAAAACATAGTGATGTAGTTCATTCAAGGCCTGCATGAAATGGTCTCACTGAGATGATTTTTACGTATTATCTCCTTAGTAAATGTTAATGTTTCCTGTGAAAGAAATCTCTTCCATAACGTTTTTTTTCCTGCGGTGCTTTGAGGATAACTTAGATGTTGTCTTCAGTACAGCTCTGAAAACTGTTGCAAACTCTGAATACATGAATGTCAAACTGTTAAAGGATTGATCCCCTCAGTTATTTGTTTTACATGCTAAGTACTCTAAAAATGTCTTTTAAATGCCTGCTGGTGATGCTAAATGAGGGCATGAGAAAAATAGTGCAACAGAGAAATTGAAGAATGGCAAAATTCCTTTTTAACACTTCAATATATGATTTCTCTGAGGTAATTAGTGTAGCTGATCTAAAAATGCAAGGGGAAAAAATGATGCTGATTTCTGTAGTCAATGGTATATTTTACATTTAGATGTTAAACAAATACACACACTCGTGCTCCTTCTAGTGAATGTGTATCTGGTGCCTAGTCAATACAGTTTGCTGGTTTGATTAAAAGCTTTTTATGAGACAGCCTGATGAATGGCATGAGAGGGAATTCATTGCTTCCCAGAAACATGTTAAAGTAAGGTACAGAGATACACTTTCTCATATTGAACTTGCTCTTCCTTAGCCATTGAGGTGTTACACACTTTAATCTATGTGTGTGTATATATAATATTATTTAGAAATAAATTTTCACTTAAATAGATTTAGTTTTGCTTTAGAGAGAAACATTCAGAAATAGAAATTATGAGAATTAGTTGCAGCTGACATGATTTAGGTGGACTCAGTACATAGCTCATTGTCCTGTCTGCTAAAGGTTTGCTGTTCTTACGAAAAACCAGTAGGGGAAGAAAACTAAAAAAAAAAAAAAAAATTTTTCAAAACAGAGCCTTTCAAAAACTTTAATCAACATCTTACTATCTAGGAGTTCATTTTTTTAGAACCTTTTGGTGATTTTCACCTACTGATTGTAGGGACCTTTTTTCCTGTTTAGTGGTACTAGATTAGCTATTTTGGCTAGATGTGTGGAAGACTTGTTTTCTGTTGCTTGTTCCTTTTTTGTGAGCAGTGCAAAGTCTGAGGATAACCGAAGTCCTCTGTACAGCGCCATGTGTAAAATGCATCTGTCAATATCTGTCCTCAAAATTTTATACACTGATTGCAGCTTCGCTTATCTGGCATCTCAGCCTGGTGCCTTGCCCTGGTCAGAAGACTATGAATTCCAGGTAACCCTGGGGCAACAGAGCAGGTGAGACTGAGCAGGGTGAAAGAGGCTGAAACAAGTTCTTGCACTAGCAAGAGCCTGGTCTCCAACAGCTCACCTCTTTCCAAATAGCTCCAATGTGAATTCTCACACCGGAGTTTTTTGCTGGCGGAAAGCCTGTGCTTGGTATGAGCTCTGCCATTTGGTTGGGCACCACAGGAGAGGACTGCTGGGGAACAGACCTTAGGAGATATGATCCCAAGATAGCTTGCAATCAAGTGTGTTTTGAATGTATGACTAGTTGATTTTGGCTGAATTTTAGAGCCATTTGCACTGGCTTTCCAGAAGTGAAGCGATAATACTAGACCTGAGGAGAATGATCAAGAAGAGGCTATGCAGCACGAGCCCTCAGAAGCAGGTAGACAACTGGGAATACAAAATGAGGTGCTGGCAGGCAGGCATTCAAGCTGTGGATGGGATTGGAGCCCAACATTAGAAAGTCTGTTTTCCTTGTCAAGGTGGAAAGAGTAGTTGTCTTTGTCTGGATTGTATCATTTAACACAATTGTAGTAATCTTTGGGACATTTTAAAGGGAATACTTTTGCAGAACAATTATGACTTGGTGAAATAGATTATAGTCCCGCTGTCCCTTGCCATGAAGAAAGTTCTTTTCTCAGGTCTAACAAGGAATAGGGGATGACTGGGCCACCACTGCAGGGGCCACAGGAGGGGTGGAGGTGAGAAGGATGCTGTCCCCAGGTACTGCTCTGCAGGGGTTCAGCAGCTGCTTGAGACAAATGCAGCAACAAATTCAGAGCAAGGCTGTCACTCCCCAACACTTGCCCTTTTTCATGCTTGTAGTAAGCAGATCAGAGCGCCTGGCTGCATAGGGAACTGGAAAAAAGGCAAATGAGTGGACAGCAGGTTCCGGTGTATTCTGTGTCTCACCTTGCCTGAAAGCAGAAACGCTGGTCTTGGTGTACTTCTCTGCAAGGGTGGGAGGGGGCTGAAGTTCTTGTCCAGCACACGTGAAGAGCAGCAAAGGAAAGGCTAAGAGTGCCCAAGGCAATTTTCACCAGAAAATTAATTCAGCAGCCAATAAAGCTTCTCTTGTAATTACTAAGTTTCTGTGGAAGAGCTGTGGTTCTAATGAATTACCATTTTCAAACAGACCAGTTTTTAGAAAGTTTTCAACCAGCTTTATTGCTGGGCCTGTAGGTGAGGAGACTAGTGGGTGAGATGTAGCAAGATGTAGCAAGATCAATCGCTTGAAGAAGAGAGATTTGAAGAAGACTTACTGTTTCTTTTTCGACCAGCAGAATATTTTATCTGCCTGTGTACAAATATAATGCATGTAAGTTTAGCTTGGTCCTTTACTGAACTCAGAAGGAAGAACTGGAGGCTCCAAGAAAGTGCTGTGGATTCTCTTCCAGCATAGCTCAGCTGTACTGATTATTTTTTTTGTGTTATCTAAACACAGGGCCTTTCCTTCCCTTGCCTTGTGCCTCTGGCATTCTCCCCCTCCCATCATTAGCCAGCTCAGGCCTCTTTGCTTCTATGGGGTTGTGTGATTAGTCCTTTAATTGATGCCCTTGATTCCACTGACAATTTTCTTTGTTTCCTTGTCTCTTCTCTAGATGCAAGTATTGGGCCATCTGAGCCTGAGGAAAAAGGGATCTCTAATACCTGAATCTGGAAGTCAATCCAGAGGACCCATTCTATTAAAGACAATCCACAAAACTCTGCTATGAAAGAAAAACAGCTCAAGAAAGGGGTGAGTTTGCCCTCTACTAATTTATATAGTCACTAATGTATTGTAAACAAGCTGATGGAAATGTTGGCCTGCTCTCCTACAGCAGCAGCTATGGAGAGATGAAGCTGTTTGATACCCCTCCCATTGCTTTCCTTTTAATTAAGGTATATTCAGACAGCCTGCTTACCTCTTGCTTTCTATGCCTGGCATTTGACAGTGAAAAATTTGAATAGTTGCTCAATTTCATGGTGTTCTGTTTTTCTGCCAACAGCGCAGATAGACGGCAGGGGCAGCAGACTGACTTTCTGGTATTGCCTCCTCTTCCCATCTCTCTGTAGTGAAGAAGTAGAGCTTATGTAGCTAAACCCAGTACCAGGATGATACCTAAATGTAGGTATACTCAGTCAGTGTAATATCTTTTCTTTTTTTTTTTTTTATTTGAGGACTGAGTGCAGTAGGAACGTTAAGTTGTGCAATTTTCTTTCACCTGGACAGAAGTAAACAGCATGAGTTGGTGAAGAAGCACTGTGGTTCGATGGCAGAAGGACCCCAGGTCTACCTGCTGATCTTCCCCTCTAGCATGGTGCCACTGCGAGTGTACTGGTGTGCTAGTGTTCTCCGAGAACCTCACACACACTGGGCAGTCACCCTGTTACTAAAAATCCTAATTGCTGGCACCTGTATTCAAGACAGAAGGCGTCCCCTGTTTGTACAACCTACACATGAAACAGCCCACATAGTTTGTAACCATCCTCCTGCTTTCACTGTGCGTGGGAGTTTATCTTTACTAGAAACAGTAATTGCAAAAAATGACCTTCATACTTACTGAAAGCAGTAGACTGCTCCGCTCTGACTCATGGAATGAGCCCAGGTATTGGGTAATGGCTTGCCGCTTGCTAGCAGGTTTCTCTATTGTCTGTCAAAGTTAAACTGAAGCCTAGTTCTGTGTCAGCTACAATATCGTAGGTGATACGCCTGATCGTAGTGTTTCTGCCAGAAGCTAGGATGAAGTGAAAACTACACAACCACTGCTGACTGATAAAAGCAGCCTTGCATTGGCTCAGCTGGGTTTCACATCAAGGGCTAACATTTCAGCATGTCTTCTAGTTTCGGTTTTGAAGTAACTAATCCCATTAGGATCACGCACCTCTAGCCAAAATAAAAGCTATTGCTTTTATTCTGTAATCATAGCAGTTCCTGAGTGGATCCTTGGGTACTCTCTTTGATGTCATCCTTAGGTGATTTTTGTTTTCTATAATGTTCATTGATGTTTTACTTCAGTAGGAAATCCCCTTTTATAAATGCCTTGTAATGAGTCACTGCTGCTGTTTGCTTCAAACTGAAGGGGATTCCAACTATAAAATTGTATTATTGCTAAAATACGACCGTTTTCCATTGCGTAGGTTGCAGTTTAAAACAGAAAAGTCTGGGGGAGTTGTAGGGTAAGCAAGCAATGTTGTTGCTAGTTTTGTTTATTAAATTGGGGATTAATGGCAATTCCAGTAAGAAGAGAGCAGCTTTAAAGTTTAATAGTTCAAAACCAGTCTCAAACTGAAAATATTATTCAGCAGTTATGTACTTCTGGAGTTCTATTAAAAAAAAACCAACCAAAAAAACCCACCAAGACACACCAAAAACCAACTTCAAACCATAATAGTTTTTGTTGCCAGTAATGAATATTAAGATCTGTTCAGCAAGATGTATGGTTTGGCTTTTTTTTAGTGTGTGTATGTTCATTATGGATTGAAAATTCAGTTGCTTTAAAAATATATTTTGGGCATGGAAGATTGCTTTGAATTTCCTTCTTTCATTATAAATCTGACTATTCTCATACTGTTGGTTTATCCCCTCTTGCCTTAAGCTGGAGTCTTCTGTAACCATTGTCTATGGCTTTCTTCTATCTGGAGTAACTGCTGCAATTCTGTGTCATGTTGGAGTTTTGATCACCTCTCAAATCTCTGTGTGCACATGGGATGGAAATTTCAGTGTGCAGTAGCCTTTGGTCTTGCCTTCCCATGTCCACAGAGCTATGCAGACAATCCAGGTATATTCTCTGAACACTTAATTTGCTTCCCCTTTTGGCTCTGGATTTCCTTCCTTATTTTCAGTGTTTACCTGAGAGCTTCTACAGGCTGTAATCCAGACTCTGCTTTTCTGCTAGCTACCTCTGCACTTGAGACAACTTGTTCTCTGCTGCTTTTGGTCTCTGAAAATCCTCCTGGAAACTTTTTTTTCTCCCTTGTTCCATTCTGATTTAATCTGTTATTTAAACAGAACTCAACAATTCCGATTTTAGTCTAGGAATGGAAAAAAAAACCAAACTACAAAAGGCATCATTTAAAAGCAAATTGTATCTATGTCTTAAATATAAAGATATGGAAGATGACGGTTCTGTATTGAGATATGGGGGTTACTGAGCATTGAAAAAGGGCCATGAGGTTGCTGAAGGCCCCATAGTAATACTCGAGTTTAGAGAGTCTCACTACTGGTTTTACAGCATTTTGCTGTAAAGGAAATAAGTTAATAAAAGCCACAAAGATGTACTATTTCCCATGGCCTTTGACTAATTCTTTAAGAGAAAGAACATAAAAAAAAAATTCTCTTTAACTGAAGGTGAGGGGATTTCCTTAGGAAGAATGCTTTTAAGGGGCCTTGCTCTGAATCAGTGACCTCAGGAGGCAGTCTTTTCCTAACAGCATGAGGTGTATCTGTGCTGATGGTTGGGAGGACATGGACAGTGCCATCCAAACCCCCAGATGCTTTTGGGTTTACCTCTCTTCAAAGGTGTTTAAGTGCTAAAGACTCAAAATATTATACCAGTGCCCTAAAGTTGCTAATCTGCTTAGCTGCCATCCTCTTAGGGTAAAAGGACCAAAGGAGCTGGTCTGCCCCACAAATACTGCCAACCAGGGCAGTGTGGTGTGGAGGCACTTGGGTGGGTTCTTGTGGAGATGCTCTGCATCTGGAAGCTGACCAGCCTGGCCAGTGTAGGTCAGGCTTCTCCAGTGAAGGTCACTGGTGAGTGAAGCTGGGGTTACCCATTACCCCAGGAAGGTGAGGGTGTCTCAGGGTCCAGCAGTGCAGACTTGTCTTGTGGCATCTAAGCCTGCGTAAAATGTGGCTACTGGGAGCTGACCAGCTGAGTGTGCTCTTCCATATGGTGTTTAGGTGCACACAGCATGGAGTCTAGCTAGTTTGGAAAACTTGGACCTGAGTGCTTCTGTCCCTTATGAAAAGGGAAAAGATACCATGCATCTTGTAGAAATTGTGTAAATAGCACCCTCTTTATGTAGTAAGATCTCTATGTAGACAATTAACATCAGCTTGGCACTTTGGTTGGGCTGTGAACTACTAATAGTCAAATATTTTCTTTTCATTTCTATGATCATTACTATTTTTCTCCTGTGGTAGAATATCTCATCTGAATAATCCTTTTTTATGTATTCAATTGCTTTTCAATGCCTACCTTTGGTTTGCTGTGCTGAGTATGCTTTTTTTTTAGGCAGTTAGGTGGAACTAAACTTGAATACTTACAAACATTTGAAGGTGATTGTTAGTAATGGGATATTCATCAGACTCACAGAGTCTCTGCTGTGGTTTAAGGCTTCCTTAAAAGTAGAATGCCTACTAAAGTAGAATGCCTTCTAAAAGTAGAAGGTCCTACAAAAGTAGAGTTGATCATTAATAGGTAGATATATATCTCTACTTTATAAAATAATCTTCTGCTTAATCTCTTTTCTAGGGTGTCAGGAAAGTACGTAAAGGAAGTAAAACTGTTTGCTACACAATCCTAATGCTCCAAGCACTCAGCTCTTATTTTCTTTTTTTTTTTTTTTCCTCACCTCTTCCCTGTCCTCCCCCTCAGCCTTTTTTTTTTTAAGGGAAAAAAAGAAAGAAAAATAGGATCTTATCTCCACTCCAGCAAATGGCTTTTCCTTACATCATGTATAAAATTTTATCAATTAACAACTTTTTTTCTTTACTGTTGAAAGAATTTTTTACATTTTTCTTGATTGTTCCCCAATGCCTGTACACTGCCTCTGTCTATGTTTTATGAGTAAAAGCTGAATAACACAAGGGTATCATTTCCATAAAATTAAGGTCATATGAGGTGGAAATAGCAGCCTAAGATCAGGAGTTCCTTCATTTTTATAGTCCTTTCTTTTTGGTAACAGGAAACAGCTCTAAGGCAGTTTTCTTGTTCGATGATATATAGGAATGTTTGCCTTTATAGATCTCTGTGTGTGTGTCTGCATGCTGATATGATGGAAACCTGCATTAGAAATACTTGGATCTGGATTCTAACAATGAGAGAGCTCTTTCTCTAATGTGGTTATTAGTTTTACCACACACTTGTATGTCTTGCACAAGCATATAGCAAGGTTGTAAGCAGATACTATTCTTGATTTCACAAAAAGGGAAAATCAGATTCATGTGCTTTATGGGGTGGGGAGGAACTTCTGCTCCAGTGTTAAGATGAATATTAGTATTTGTGAAAAGGTCATCACATCCTTCAGAAAAGCTGAGAGGCTATAATTTTCATCTGAAATGAAGTAAACATGTCACCCCTCACCACCTTCCTCTCCTCCAATGTGCCTTTCTTCCCATCCACCAACAACTAAAATACATTCTATGAGATGCGTTCACTTGCTCTGTTTGTCCTTGGTCGGCTGCAAACCCAGGTGCAGGCATCTTCCTTTCTTCAGCTATCCCTACTGATGGCAAGTACTAGCTCTCTCTGGGTGCATCAGGCCTTACTTCATTTTTCCTTTCATTTTTAACCCAAAATGTTGTAGCTCCTGTGCTCGGTTGACAACTTACAACCTATAATAGCGGTGGTAGCTGACAAGGGCAGGCTAAGCTTTACTGTTCAAGGGAGTGGCTTTTCTGTACAACATCGTTTTATATTATTATTATTGTGTATTATTCTGTGTCATTCCAGTGTTTCTTTAGCATGACCATCAATTTCCAATGGGTGCTTTAGTTAACATGAGCAAAACCTCTGCTGTGCTTGAATTGCCTGGAGCTCTATACAAAAGGACAAACAAGTATAGAGAAGAGAGTGGCTAGTTTTTTGTAAAGCTTTTGGATGTATTTTGAAACACACATCTTTGTACAGTCTATCTTGGGTTAGCATCAAGATCATGTGGGTTTGTGATAGTCATTCTTTCTATGATATTGAACTTGGCTTTGAACACCTTGCATTCCATCCTTGGCTCTTTCTGTGGAAGCATCCACTGTTCCAGGTGAATATAGTAACTCACTGTGTTCCAGTGCTGCTGAGAGGAAAATCAGAATGGCAGTTTTGTGGTAGATCATCTTGCTGAGAAAATTCTCTGTGCTATTTTCTGGTAGTATTAGGCACATAAGTTCTCCAGGCTCTGTACTTGATCTTATGGTTGTAGCTCAGCCAAGAAATAACAAAGGCAAAAAAAGTGTCTGCAACCTGCAGTTTTTGGCAGTCCCTGAATCTGAGTGCAAATGCTTTACCTCATCCAAAAAAAGCCCTGTCTCCATGAGGTAAAGGTCACATTTCTGTCAAACCACTAGATGTTGCTTTAAAATTTCACTGACATATAGAGTAGGAAATTTAGCAGGGCTTCAGAGTTGACTTTTCTCTCTTGTTAATTGGCAAGCAGGTTAAACTATGTATGGGTAGGAAAGAAATATTTCTGAAGCTTGTGCAGAAAGAGAAATCCCTTTCATGAAAGACTCGGGTGTTTGTTGCCTAAAATTAGATTAAATTCCAGTTTGGACATGATCTTAAACACTGCAATATTTCAGTAAAAAAGTAGTGGTAGAAACCAATGGGCAGGCCAGTTGGAGAACATGATGGCCTTATTGGACAGAAAAAGGGCTGTCAAACTTCCTTGACAACTGAGCTGCTTTCTTGAATTTTATGGAATTGACAAATGTGATGGAAGGGATGTTCTGCTGGAACCTGCTGCTGGCCTGCTGTTTTCATGCTTGTTATAGTATCAACTTCATGAACATCCTCAAGAAAATCCAGTGAAGTAGCATAAGAACATATCTGAGTAATAAGAAAGGTCTTAGATGGAGATTCAACCAATTCTCATAAAGGAGCTGTGGGATTTCTGATTTTTCCGTGAGGAATTTGTTGTGGGTGGTCTTTCATTTGTACTTAAGCAGTAAGCCACACAGGCAGCAGAGGGTGGGAAGTGCCTTGACTTTTAGCACATCTCAGGCAAAATGCGTTTAAGTCCAAACAAAAATCAAGGTGGTTCACTAAAATGCAGGGTAGAACCTGGGCGACAGTATTTTCCTCCCTGGGAAAGTCACTCTGTGAGCACAAAAATGTATTTCAATTCTGTATGATGTGTGGATAAGAGGTACCCTCATCTTTAACTGTTTAGTTTGCCTCAAAAGCATGACAGCTGGGACTGTGTCCTATTGCTACTTTTTGATTTGGAGCATGTGAACCTGTTGAAGAAATGCATAAATAAAATAGGAGAGCGGCCAGCCTATTTCTGAGTAAAGCAGAAGAGAGTATTTTAGCTTGACAAAAATATAAGTGCGTGGGAGCAGTTCTCCTTCATGCACCGAAAGGAGGGGAGAACAGCTGTAGACAGCCAGCGAGTAACCCTTGTGCTGAGAACAGCAGGCTGCCTTGTTTCAGCAGAATGAATTCGTAATGCCCTAAGCATGGTATGAAAGTATAAACTTAAAACTGAATCTCAGAAAATTCCTGGACAGCAAATCTTTCTTCAGCTTCGTCTCCAGAATACTGGAATCCCAAACTATTTTGAGCACTTTGGAAATGGCTTTTCCCGCCCCCCCCCCCCCCCCAGTTTCTTTTCTTCCTTGCAATGATCTTTCCTCTTCTGAATAATACATGGCAATTAAAACTTTTACAAGTCACCTAGGATCCAGTACTTTAAGCTGCTGTCTTTGCATTATATTACATTTTCTCTAACTCATTTCCTTATTTTTCCCCTATGGAAAGCCCCTAAACAAACAATTCTTCAGTGGACAATAAAATAATTTGAATGGCAGCCATCCAATCTGGACTTTGTCTAGATAAGTGGCTTGGGTATGCATAAGAAGCAATGAAATTTTTATTATTCAGTTATGTATGGTGTAGCCAAAGGGGTTTTCCTCTTCTGAATGGGAGGGAAGGGGGAGGTCAGGTAAAAGATGCATATGTGATTTCTGCTGTACCCCTGCAATTTTCCATCTGAGGTTAAGACAAAGGGTTCCCCCCTTCAATTTTTTCCATTTACTACTTTTCTCTGCCTCCACAAAACATTTTGTTGTGCCTGCTTTGCTGTGATGAAAATGTCATTGCTTTCGTACCACTAACATTAACAGGACTTAAGAACAAAACAATATAATTGTTTGAGTCAATGTGGCTGTTAAGCTGGTGTTAACAGGAAAGGAAGAGCCCACATTTTCATCTCCTCTTCTCTGGAAGCAGCAAGGATACTGTTCCATGTTAGTAGCTGCAGAAGGCAGCATCTCTCATACAGAACAGAGCACCTCTCCCCGTGTGTGCTTCAGGCATGGCTGTTGAGAGGCACTAGAAGTAGTCCAGCATGACAGTGAATATGTGCAGCTCAGAATGACTCCAGTTAAAATGTTTGTAAGAAGTTTTCATTTTATTCAGGGCATGCTTCAAGAATAAAGTGGCATCTTCAGTCACTTTTCTTAACCCATGGGATGGTATGCAGTCTTTCAGATAAGGCACCTGACCCTAAAGACTTAGTCCTGGCTTTGTCTGGTCCTGGATGAGAAGAAATCTGATTATTCCTGGCCTCTCTGGCAGAAACCACAGTAGTGCAGTTGAACAGATACTAAACCCAGGAATAGCGCACATGGAAAGTTTTAATTCAACCCGTCATTGTTGCTGAGCAGACAGATGACGACAAAATGACAATCACCATGCCCGAAACTATTTCCAGTCCCATAGAAATTAAGCATGTTGGTCAATCCAAAGTCGAAAGCTGCGTTTGAGTGCAGTGAAAGCCAAAACCAAAGCTAAATTCACTGTACTCTGTATGAATGTATTGCTGAGGAAGAAAAAGTGCTATTCCCTTGTTACTCAGTCATCCAGTAGAAAAAGCATTTCCCCTTAGAGGTGTACCTCTTGGCTTCGATTTCTCTTGCTGCTTGGAAGGATTTGAGTACATGCCACTGGCCTCCCTAGCAGTTCGCTACTGAGCTTTTGCTGGTGGGCTGCTTTCAAATCTCCCCTGCGTAGGCTGTTCTGCTTTTTATAAATGGTTATATAAAACTAAAACAGAGATCAGAGTAAGAAAAAGTGACTGATGTGAAGCTGAGTGAGCAGGATGCTGTTGTGAGAAGTGGAAGATGGTGGGGTTTTTATTTATTGGTGTTTTAAAATTTATTTTAACCAGGCAGGCAGTAAATCTGAACTCTGTTGGTAAATGTCTGAACCATCAAACTGAAGTCATTAGCATTTTCTCCCAACAAAGTAACAGTAAATACTTCATATGCAGTGGAAGACTGTTATTGCAAAAGATTGGAGAAATCACCCTGCAACTCCAGCAGTTAAAACATTCAGCCGGGATGTACAACTACACTTGAACTCCCTTCAGGGAAAGGCAGGGGAAAGAGCTGAACCTTGGTCTCCCACATCCTGACCCTTGGCCTGTTGTTTCCTCTGCTATAACTGCAAACGCCTCCAGAATAGTTTTGTTTCAACAAAACTGCAGTGAGTTGAACATGAATTTGCAAATTATTACTGTCTGTGTGCATGTGAGAAGCAGAAAGTAAATGGTTTGACAGAAAAAGATCTACTCTGTTCTACTGAACAGCTATGATATTTGTGCTAGGAGGATGAAAATGCTCTCAGGGTAGTTAGATCACTAGTGTTTCTAACCCAGAAGATAACAGGAGTCTCCTGACAATGTCAGAATGGTTTCTACTCCTTGGTGCAAAGCTGCACAGGTTTTGTTGTCATCAAAACCGAAACCGATACAAGAATCAGGCTTAAAGATGAACCTTTTTCTGAGCAAACCTATCATGAATCTTTCACTTCTAGGTAACAGCATGACTATTAATTGTTCTCATCTGTGAAACTTGATTAATCAGCTCCTGTGTGCAGTGGACTATAGCCTGAAATGAACAGTATGCTCCTGAAAATGCTGCATCAGTTCTTGTCCGGGTGAAGGGAAGACGTTTTTGCAGTCTGCACCTCTATACGCCCTCTTCCTCGGATACGATAAGGTAGTGTTTCTGTTCGGGGGCAGAGCTGAACGTCACTTCTGATGAGGAGACTGTAGCTGGCTGAACTGAACGCTGATTCTGTAGGGAAAACTTTAGAATCAATTCTAATTAAAATGCGTTCCTAGAAATGGGTCCCTGACCTATCTGCCCCTTACAGTAAATTATTCTACTTCTAGATTAATATTTGTGTTCTCTACCTCTTTGAGTTGATGCAACTTTTCCACCATGCTAGACCACCACTTTTCCCACAGAACTGCGTTTGCTGGTGCGGGGGAGTACCATTGTGACACTGTTCCATGGTAATCTGAAGAACGAGAGGGAATCCTCTGTGGTCTCTTACAAGCAGTGCTTTCAAGTAGGTCTGTGTGGGCTGTGTTTGTTTGAGAGATATGAATGGGCTTTCAACGTTAGAATGACTTTAAGAAAGGGGTTTCCCTAAGCCCAGAGTGTAGGTTAAACCTTGAGATATATATATACACATACATATTTGCCTCCAAACCACTTAGTTCTCATTTGATTCAGAGAGCCTTTACTGAGAGTAGTACGTCTTAACCTAGCAGCACAGAGACGGGCACCTTCCTTAAATATGGTGAGTAACTCCTGCATTAATTTGAAGCTTGTATCAGTGGGTCTCAGTCTAGTCTCAGAGTGAAGTCATGTGCCTCCTGTCATCTGCCAAAGAGACCTCAAATCCAAAACCTGATGTTTTAAAAGTTGTGGGTTTTTTTTAAATGACTTTGAAATTTCTTCATAATTTTTATATAGACTAGCTATAGCAGATTTTTTACTTTCATTTCTTCCATAAAGCTGGACACTGACAGGTACAGGACTAGTGAAGGATTATTGCCATGTAGAGCATTAAGGCTATGTCAAATAGTTGTTTTAGAGTAAATCTAGTGATTTAAAAGTTTCAGTGCACCTATACTGGGTTTGACTCACATTTCTTCCTTGGATGATGCTTCTGCTGAGACATGTGGAAGTTTTACCTGTTCTGTAGAGTTTGGGATGTTCTCTGTGCTACTGACTCTGGTTGGAGCAGGCACAGGATTCCCTTAGCTGGGTCTGTCATTAGGAGATGGGCCCTTTATCCACATCTGCAACAAATTGTTTTCTATAATTCACACAGCACTGGAGGGTGAACTAGAACTTTGGGCTAGGTGGCAATTTGTTGGCCTTGTTGCTGTAAATTAGCATTAATGCTGTGTCTCAAAAAAAGTCTTGATGCATTCCAACCATGAGTAAGGAATACCTGGAGCCACAGCATTATAAATTTCAAGTGGTATGTTTTGGATTAATAAGCATAAATGAGGTGAGCTATGAGCACTAGGGAGATGAGTTTGTGTAGAGGGAGAAGAAAGCAAACCTGTATATGCTTTTCCCTCTTCTTGGTTTAATTATTTGATAAAAACATAAAGCTGCAATACTTCTACTAATTCTCGTGTGAAGCAACCCTTCTCTTTCCAGAACCACCGTTACTTGCTGCCAGTGGGCACACATCACCGTTGTGCTAGGACAGCTGTAGGAACTCCAAACTGCTATACTCTCCCCTCTCAAAATGAAGCAAGATTTGTCAATACTCCTGTGAGGATTACACAATGCTCTCAGCAAAGTATTTAGAAGCCTGGAGAAAAAGAAGCTTCTTAAAGGGTCATCTTCCCTTGACTTGCTTCTGGATCCTTAGTACACCATGATAAGCTGCTGGCAGAGTCCTGATTTCTAGCAGCAGCGGCGGCACTGTGTTTCCAGAAGCTTGGGTGCACTAAAATATATGGAAATGTATGGAAAGCCTCACACATTTCCAAGTTGCTTAAGGACTGGTGTTCCTGCCAGCCAAACAATGCCGATGTTTACTTGCAACTGGCTTGTTAGATTGCTCATACCCTTTCTATGCTCTTTCTCTTCTGTTTTGTCCTGGGATTCTGAAGCTTGGCTGGAGGGCATGAGCTTTAAACAAAACAGAGCTGCATTCCCCATCTAGATCAGACACTTTTTACCTTCTCACTGTTAAACTTATCTTCTTGAAGCTGCACAACTTCTGTAGGTAGATCTGCCTGTATCTTAAATTCTTTTCTCACAGCCTTGCTTCCTTCCCAGCTGTGTGGGCCCTGTACTTAAAGCAATCTCCTTTCTGTTACTGTGCTACTGCTTTATATTGCAGATACTTGATTCCATAGTTATTAGAGTTGATAGATCCTAAATCTTTCCTCTCTTGGTTTGGATCGCACAAGAAAGTTCCATTATTTGTCTATCCTATCACATCATCACAGTTTCAGTGTAGTGAGAGCTCTGTTAAAAATTATTCTGAAAAACCACCTTAGGCGCTATCAATGAATAGCGTAGTTATTAATCTTGCTTTTATCCTGCAGCATTTTTTCTTTTCATGTCTGTATATTACCTTTTGGTAAGTTTCCTGTCCGTGCTTTGGCAGCAAATAATAATAAAGAAACTTTTCTTACTGCATAATTTAAGGCTGACATTTAACAAATAACCAAGAACTTCCTTCCCATCTTGCCCACCTCCAAATAGTTCATTGTGCTGATTAAAGTTGGAAACAGATCATGAGAAAATATCACAGGAAAGGCTCATGCAGTTCTATTCCATGAAGTATGCCTCATTTGCAAGTGTTTTTTCAGTAGATCAGCATACCTGTCAGATTTCTGTATGTTTGACAGATCTGTGATTACATGGTAAATGAATTTTAAACAAATCAAATATTTATTGTGCATGGTTTTAGTTTATCAAAGTTTTTTTTATACTTTTTTGGAACTAATTTGTCTTCTATTAACAACAACTTGCTTTCACAAAAATTGCATACAATAAGTGTGTCCAAACTATCATTGATTTTACCTTGAGATCTGTGTATACTAGATCACTAGATGTGGCTTCAGCTGAACCTCACATTTTCCAGTGAAAATATCTCTTCTAAATGTACTAGAAGAAGTGAGGAGTCTACATGTAGTATCTGAAAATCAGTGACAGGCTACAGTTAAATACCAGAGGGGCTCAAATAACTTGGAAGTTAAAATTTGTTAATATTTTAGTTAAATTTTTAATTTAGTTAATTTAACTTAAATTAAGTTAAAATCTCACAACACAAAGAAATGTTGGGATTTTCTTTAGATTATCTCTTTGGTGGTCATCATACACCTTCTAGCAACTTCTTAATGTGTTGTAAACCTCTGCAAAACAGAAAAGCTTAAATTCTCCCAACTCCCAATAATAATCTATTTTATAATAATCTAATTATTACAAAATAATTAGAGGTTAGTATATTTTTTTAATGGTATTTGATGATGGGAGAGAGTGAGTGACTACAGGAATCCAGAGAAGTACTGAGGGTGTTTTGAGGTATGCTCTGTGTGGTTTTGATGGCTTTATGATATTTACAGTTTCTTCTGGTCACTTCTTATGCGACTCTTCTGCATATTGGAAGTGTAGTCATGATATTTTTGGCACTGAACTTATGTTTCGCAGCCTTTCAGATTAGCTTGTATGCTTTAAATTTGTCTGTGCAGATACTTGTGTGCAGTGACTGATGTGGTAAGCTCAAATGCAGAATTCTGTGTCACCTGAGCCCTGGGCATGACTGTGGTTGCTTTTTGGTAACATTTGTGCCACTGGTCTCTACTTGAAGAAGGGATTTATACTCATTGGGGAATAATTTTTTTACTTTTAGATGTAGTTCTCATATCTTCAATCCAAAGATGGTTAGAAACTATGAAATGGACCCATTTTCAGAGATAAGTAGGCCTGAAAATTTATTTTCTCTCTGTTTTGGTGTAAGAAAAAAGTGATATATTGTTTTTTAACAAAGACATGTAGTTTAAAATGGTGTTTTGTATCCATCACTTCAACTAGTTTGTGTGTGTACTGATGGAAGCATTTTCAAGCACCCAGTGATGGAGGGCCAGCAGTTGTAGGACCGAGACTGACACTATCTATGCAAAGTCACCCTGCAACATCCAGTAAGACAAAGAAAATGCAGAGATTACACTGCACATTTTCCTCTCCTGGACTGGAGCCAAAGAACCCACAGTGCAGAGCCTCTCCGGAGTCCCATCTGCTCAATGCCGAAAGGCAGGCGTTCAGTTCTGGGTAGAAATGGTGTGTTCAGCCTTTAATTGGCTCATTCCTCAGTCTGGTCCACTTCAAGGGGTTTCTGCTCTTTTGGGTTTTAATTTGACTTCAGTTGCTGCATAGCTTAAGCTTATCTCAAGAAACATAGATGGGCTGCTTATCAAGCTGTGAGTATCACAGCTTTGTGGGAGGGCATCTGTGAATTAAGTTATTTAGGGTGATTTCTGTTCTGAATCTGTTACCCTAACCAAGGAGAATTGTACTTAATGGTGAGATCAGGTTTAAGTGTTCAGCATTAAATCTTCGTGCATCACACAGTACAGGTACCAGTTTCATTTTATCTGAACCAAATTGGGAAGACAAAACAGAGGAACCTAACCTCTCTTTATTTCTGGCAAATATCATCTCTGGATTTTAAATTTTGGGTAGAAACTGCCTAATATTGAAGTTTCAGCACTTTATGAGGAAATAACAAGGGGAGGAGAGAACTGGCAGGTCTCGCTGTGTTTGTGGCTTTTTCTCATGCTGCATTTATGCGATTGAAGCTGCATTTTCAGCAGAGACCATTGGATGCAGAAGCAGAAAGACATGTCACATGGCAGCTGCTTCAGGGCTGGCTGCACTGCACACAAGTGCTATTACACGTACCACACCTGGGAATTTCTAGATAGGACATCATAGAGATATTATATGTCTGACTAGTTCAGGGTAAAAAAAAAAAAAACTTGAAGGCTTTAGTCCTCCCTTGATGAGTTTCAATAAGTGTTGCCTAGGATCTCTTTCATCAAATGCTCTTTTATTTCTTCAGTGGTTCTTCCATTTTGATCACATTTACAGTAATAGTCCATTTTTCCCTCCCACTCCTCTTACACCCCACTCCTCCTACCCAACAGCAACCAACAGATCATGTATAACCTACTGGCTTGTTTATCAACAGCATTTATGATTATATATGTTCCACTTTTTGTCGGGGCTATTTTGCAATATGGGTAATACTTAAATGATGTAAGTTTACTCAGCCTGGCTGTGATGGGCCCTGGGTCTTTCACAATACAAAAATGGGTATCACTAAAAGGGTATTTTTTATTAATTCATGGGTTTATTCCTGATGTATGGTTCCTAGTATGTGCTTCCATTTATTTGGCGTACTGTTTTCTGCTCCCTCCACTGTGACAATATGTCTGTTTATAGTGGTGGTCTGTAAAATTGAATCATTGAGCCGATCTAGGCAGGAAAACCAAAACAAAGCAAAAATCTTCTTTCACTTCTCTGCCTCATTTAGGCTGGCTCATTTCTAACATTCATTTTTTATATTTCATTCCCACAAAATATTGCTTTGGTACAAGTGGAGAACAAATGAATTACAGAGTGGGTTTGGGGAACATGAGCAAACACCTAAAAGCCAAGTCTAGGCACTCCAGAACAAGGCTTAATTCTCGTTAGTACCCAGTCACTGCAGCTCCCACTGAAATCAAACGAATACAGCTTTCCATACTTCAACATGTTTTTGTTATGATTAAACAGACACTCATAAAACTCAAACAAGCTGGAATTGAGTTTCGCATGAAACTGAACTGACATTTTTTTCCTATTAAGGATCCTTGTCATTAGTGATTACCAGATGCATTTAAAATGTGTAAAATGCCTGCAGGAATAGGAATTAAGAGGGGGGAGGGATGCCGAACAACTCAGATCTTCTCCTGGCAACCTTTCATTTTAAATTTCTGCTCTGCACATAGATGCAGCAGCATGGTTTCTAGAAAATGTTCAGCTGTGGTTTCACATTAAGCTGATGTTAGCAATAAGGAGAGTGACTTGTAGTTGAAAACTTACTTGATTATAAATAGTAGGTTTTGCTCTTGGTGGCTCCCCACTTTCAATGGTCACATTGCTATCCTTACAACAGGTGTTAAAGGTCAAGATAAGCACCAACCTGCCAGTTTCCTAAATCCAGCAGCTACCGTAATGCCATTGTTTGTCGTTTTGATGTAAAGAGAAGAGTAAGACTTCTGGGCTCTGTTTCTGATGAACTGGAGGTGTCCCACATAGCCTGAAGAAACACACTCGGGGCTGTTACTGGCCTGCAGCACAGGGGTAGAATGACTCCTCTGGATGAGGTGGCATTGACTCACTCTGTACCATCTGTTCTCTTACTTACGGTGGTGGTGTACCTCATTAAATGAAAAAATTGCTTGCTTCCTGTTTGGAGTTTTCATCCAAAAGGGAATATCTAAATGTGGACTGCTTACTGTTACCTTGATGTGTGTCCTTTTCTCTAGGAAGGGTGTGGAGGTTTTTTCCACATTCTTTTCTCTTTAGAAATGCTGTGCTGGACAGTAGCTGCCCCTGACAAGAGGGGAGCTTGGTAGGAGCTTCTATAGCTCTTGAACAATGTACTTGAGCACAGTAGCTGACACACGGCTCCTTTCCTTTCCTCTAAGTGATCGCGATCAGACTCATTACTTAAATTCTCTTAAACTTGGAGCAGTAGTTTTACTGGAACCTTCCATGAAGCGCATGAATTTTCTGGTCAATGTGAGGATGGGCTTGAACTCTAGAGTATTTCAGATAGTTGATTCTTTTAGGCTGAATAATAAAAGCCCTTTTTGCAACACTTTCAACATTCCTGTGACTGCTGACAGCTTTGCTCCTTGGGGAGATTCTTGCCACCACAGACAGAGACTATTTTTGCTCCTACCCTTGCAAAACTGTCCCTGAAAGAGTGGTAGACTTAAGAGAGGATGATGCTGGGAAGGAGGAAGTAGGTTCCTGGCTTACTTGTCAGCCATTTATGGTTTATAAAGGGGAAAGTAGAAATGTAGGCAAGACATTATTATCTCTTTGCCTTTTAGTAATGTAATTTAATCTTTCTTCCTAAATTGTTAAATTTTTTATTTCCCCTTTAACTGTATTTTATTTTCCTCCTTGTTTCTAATAGATTCCCTGTGAGCAGCTCAAAAGGAATACTAAAGATGTGGAGGATCATCTAGAATTGTGCCCCCATCAGTTTGTTGAGATGGAAAGGTACTATTGTAATTTTATGTTGAGAAAATTTTTATTTATTTTTTAAGAAGTAATTTGTTACGTTATTGGAAATACATAGTTGAGTGTTTCCTGCATATGTCAATCAATTTATTTTCCAGAGACCCAACAAAAGTAATTACTTTTTTTCCTGCTTTAATATGTCCTGTGGAGATCTGTATCAGTTCTGTTTAAATAAGTGAAACATGGACATTTTCTGTAGTGAGAACAGTGAAATCATAGAGAGTAGCATAGGTTGAAAGGGACCTCTGCAAGTTATCTGGACTGGCCCCCTGCTCAAGGCAGGGCAAGTTAGGTCAGGTTACTTAGGGCCTGTCTGAGTGAGTTTCAAATATCTCCAAGAAGGGGGATTTCACAACCTTTCTGCACACTTGCTTCTTCATAATGTTAGTTCTACAGATAATAGCAGTAAAAGAGGTAGAGGTGGTGTGGAGACAAAAAGAAAAATTGTTTTAATGTAACTGTAGATTGTTTGGGAAGCTTAAGAAATAATACCCTACACTTCTTTCTTCTGTAAGAAGTATTGACTTCATTGTGAAATAACTGGATTTGAAATCCCTTGTGGGCTGGGATTTCCCATTTATTCAACACACTGTGAGCTGCTACCAGTATAGTTTGACTCCACCCCATCTCTGTGAAGAGAGGGAGGCACCAAGTTCCTGTCTGGAGGTGGCATCCCTGGTGAAACCATCTGCTAGTCGCTGGCAGTCCAAGCCCTGGACCTGTGATGCAGACAGCCGTTCAGTGAGCTTCCTCTGTCTGTCAGCTTGGCTGCCTAACAGCTACCAGAGGCAAGAAGTTGGCTTGGCTTAACAGAGCTGGTTGTCCTCTGTCAGCTACTGTATACATCCTGACTGCACTTGCAAATGGTGTTCATCTGTTTATTCTGCTTACACTGTTAGTAGGTCCCTGAAAATATCTCACGTTCATGTGGGAGACATGGACTCAAATGAATCACGGACTTGTTTTCCTCTAAGGGTGCAGCCCAGCTGTCAGCCCAGGTCAGTAAGGTGTTGGTGGTGCATCCATATGCTGGCCAAGGCTGAACTAGGAGGCGAAATGGACGGTGTGTAGGTCTTGTTCTGTTTGTGGTGGTGCCTGATTTGGGAAAAGAAAGAACAGTAGTACAGGACAAGAGGAAATGGCGTCAAGTGGCACAAGGGGAGGTTTAGGTTGGATATTATGAACAATTTCTTCACAGAAAGTGTTGTCTAGCCCTGGACCAGACTGCTCAGGGAAATGGTGGAGTCACCATCCCTGAAGGTATTTAGAAGATGTGTAGATGTGGTGTTGAGGGACGTGGTTTACCGGTGACCCGGCAGTGCTGGGTTAATGGTTGGAACGGATGACCTTAAAAGTCTCCTCCAACCAAAACAATTCTGTTTCTATGATTCTATAAAGTACTAGTTAAAAATATCAACCATGTAATTGCGTCAGAATCATAGCTTTCCACAGAAGAAAACATATGTAAGATCTGAATAGACGTGTAGTGCTCAAGCTGTATCTGTGGGGTGGATCCAGAAAGGGCTGTGGGAGGAGGACCATTTCAAAAAGGCACCTCTTGAGGCAGGAGAATGTCCTGAAAGGGGTGCAAGGTTTTCTAGCTATTGGTCTTCGTAGAAAAAGAGTAGGCACTTGAAAACCTCTAGGTTTGTCTCCCCTCTTGTTTTTTAGCTCTTAGTTTTTGATTCTTTCAGTACTTTCCTGCTGTCTCCCACCAGCTTTCTGCATGTGTGCATTTCAGTGGGGGAACTCATCTGCTCAGAACGCACAAGCTACTTGGTGGCTCTGCTTGGCCAAGCTTTCCATTTGATTGATTCTCATGGCAAAACTTCAATTCTATTTCCACTAGTGATCCACAGGCAGCTACATGAGTCCTGCGTGACAATTCTGGGTGACCGTGCTCCATTTACTGCTTCTCCAGAGAGACAGTCATCTGTAACTCACTCCTGGCTCATTTAAAGCCTGAGAAAGTCAGTGAAAATCATTTAACTGGCTTTCCTGAGGTTTGGGCTCAGCCCAAGTGCTGTCCATCAGGAAGAAATTAAATTACACTCTTGGTAGTATAATAAAGCAGACAATCCACGTGAAAGGGTAGTGATATTTTCCTGATGTACAGGCTGTGTAGGGTGCAGAAGCAAGGTAGCAGCATTGAAACCCAGTCCTAGAGGACAGGAACCTCCAGGCACGGAGGGGAGCAGCACTGTGTGATAAGTAACATGTCATTTAATGTAAACTACCTAGTTGTCAACTTCTTGCATGTTGCATATTTGTTGAGGGAAATAATCAAAGACTGGGAGATACTAAGTGCCTGTCACTGAGATGGGACAGATAATAGGTTTAGCTTCACTTAATCATTGAGCCCTTTTTCTTTTTGCTTATTTTCAGAGAAACCAGATGTTTCCATTAAGAACATGCACCTCTTTTGTTGTTATGATTTGTGTAATTCTTAAAATTAAGCAAAACTATTAAAGAATAATTGTTTCTGTTCACATTAACAGCACACAGCTTCTCCAGATGTGGCATTTGACAGCCAAACAGCTGCTTGCTATTAAATGTGCCTTAAAAGCTCCACTCCTTTGTTGTAAAGAGAACAGAAGTGTACAGACATTTATGGGGTGATAGGCAGATGTTTTGGCTACATCACATTTGAGCGAAAGTTTAAGTGGTTTCTCTGCTATGGTCGCAGTACATACATGTTTTAACCCCTGTCGTACACCTTGCCTTGTAGAGCTCTCTTCTTGGGACTAGAGCGAGATTATCTGTAATCTCACACTTACCTCTCAAGCAACGGTACCAGCACTTGTTTTTGCACATCTGGGACATCCTACTCTGAAGACAATGCAGTTCTTCTGCTAGGTGGATCTCAGCTACTGCAGGTGGCTGGCTTTCCAGCTATGCTTTAGAAATTCTGGGTGATTTTTTTTTTTTTTTTTGTGAAATTTGTGTTAAATAATGAAGTTGGAAATCATTTGAAACACTGTGTTGCTTTAAAAAAAATTCCCCAACTTTCTTTTTAAGTATATCCTCACAATCATCAAAGGCAGATTTTCTACTCATGTTCATACCAGCACAGTATGCTTTATGCCCAATAAACTGGTTTTTATAGTGGTACATGTGAGGTGGGGCGTAGAACCTAGTTGAGCTCAATGTCAAGAGATCTGGCTCAAATTCCCCAGCCTAACCTCTGAGCGGAGATCTGCTCGCTGGGTGTTGAGTACTGGAATAGCACCGCTGATCCTTAGGGAGCTGCACCACATTGTAACTATTCTCTATCAACTCAGAATCTACTCAACTTGTGAGAGTTCATGAGACTGCAACATTTTTGCTTTCTGTAACAAAAGTCTTTTTGTTTTCTTGGCAAAATTTTGTTCTTCCCATAGCTTGTTGGACCATAAATTCTTTGTCATTTAGTCTTAACTGGATAAGACTTTTGTATAAAAATTCCAGTGTACTGATATGAAAAAAAATCCAAGAATTCTTCAAAGCTGAATTGAGGGTGCAAAAAATCCTGTAAAAATCATATGGAATATAAAAGAATAGGTCAGTTCTACAAATAAACTGTCCTTTTTAAGAATTACAGGCCCAATAATAGTCCTACTTTAAGTTTATTTCTAGTACAAATTAGATTCAATATTCTGTAGTCTAAGTCTCATTCTCTCCCATATTCTAAAGACCTTTTTTTTAATTTAAGTGCATTCTCCTAAAGAGACAAAATATTAGCTGAAATAATTTGCTTTGAAATTTGCCACATTTTTAAATGTATCCTCTGTAATTCAAATGCAGACTTGTATTTAATCCTGTGGATCTGCTTCTTAGGCATAGCCAAGCAAGAATCCTACATCCCAAACGCCCACCCAAGGGGATGAAGCATGTGTTTAATCCCTAGACTCTGGAATTTATTTCCCTTCAAAATATGAGTCCATGGTGTTGGCATCTGGCTGTAAATTCTGGCTTAAAACCTTTTTCCACCATTGTTTATGGTGTGTATTTGTGCTTTCACCAATCACAGGAGAATGACCCCAGCACACTAGCCTGGAAACTATTATTTCAAATAGAGTTGTATGTCTTTGGTATTAATATTTGGCAATAAACAGAGCTGGCATTCTGCATGGGGCTTGTACTTGGATATTTGATAAACATGTATTTCCTGGCCATCAATCTATGGTGGTACAAGCCCAAAGCATGTGGCCCATCAAAAGAGCATGGGGCAGGTCGTTGGGAGCTGAAGTGGTTGCTACTCCATTATGAAAGCATGTATTAGTGGAATTTGTTCTGTTGTCTTCTTCTCTTGACCAGGAAAAGGTGAACTGCATCCGTGATTATTCATGGTGGACCCATCCTTGATGCTTTTAGAAGCCACTGTTGTCCATTAAATATCTTAAATGTGGTTCTCAGTCTCTAGCAGTGAAGTCATGCATGGATATGGCAACTTGCAAACCAACAGAACAGACCTAATTTCTTGTTCTTGGAGGACATGGCTAGAAGAATGTTGGCTACTACTTTTCAGATAGGACATAGAAATTATGAGTAAGGTTGGGCTTTCTGATTTTCTTGCAAGCTACTGAGAGTTATGCTGGGAGACCTAACTCAAGGTTTTACAAAGAAGAGTTAACATTCTAATCTTTTGTTGGCTTCTGCATTAATCATAGTAGTCTGCATAAGGAGGATGAGTTATATATTTTTTGTATCTTCATGTACTTTAGAAATCTTTTGCACATAGAAGGGGTATACTTTGTCCCACATGATCACATGAAAATGCTTCTAATATTCTTTGATGATTAATTTTACAGAATGAAAAAACTGTATTGGCCACATTTGAATGGATTTAATTTCTCCTGATTTTTTCTAATAGATTGCCTATTTGCATAATTTATTAAAACCCCAAATACCTAATTTTAGAAAATATTTGCAGCAGTGTAGAACAGCAAGGGTATTAATGGTGCAGAAACATACCTGTGAACTTCACAAAACCAAAGGTAGTTTTGAAAAAATTGCTTTCTGCAGAAGCTAAATGCTCTGTGCCCTCTAGAGCTCACCAGGGGAAGTTCAGGTCACCATCAAATTATCATGCTCAGGGTGAGCTTCTAGTCCCGTGTCTTGAAGACATAGTCAAGCACTCGGGTCATTTGTGTGCTCTGAACATCCAGACTGTAAAACAGATCTATACACCAGGTATGATTAACGTTTTACATCACAAATATATGCTTCCAATTATGCAAGTAGCTAATATCAGAATACAGATAAATGGAGTAATCATTTCTCATCAGAAGACCTCAGTCTAAAAGATGAGGGAAAACCAAATGCATTGAGAAATCCAGTTCAGTGATTTTGAGAGAAATCTCAAATTTCTGGAGAATGCAGAGAGCAGGAGTGGGAGCAGCCAGAGGTGAACATCACTTACAGCCAAGCATCGGACAAGCCGCAGGGAGCAGAGGAATGAACATTTCCTGGCTGAAAAGAAATACTTTAAGCCAACCCATCATCTCTGTGGGGTATTTCCCACCTTGATTCATGCTCTGATCTCAGGAGGCTGTGGTCACATGTCTCCTCTCGCTGTGGCTTAACCAGCAGCAGAGATGAGTGCAGCATGCCTAAATATTTGCTGCTGCACTCCTGCCAGAGATTGCTGCCCATCTTTTACTCTCCTCAGGACCACACCTAGACATTGCTCCTTTATTTCGAACAGTTGTTTTAGTCTAAGCTGCTTTATTTGACTTAAGAGTTTAAAAAACCCTGACTACTTGGACCAAGCTGGGTGAGTGGGTTGTGCTGACAATGGGGGTTGGTAATTTGCAACCGAGAGGTAGTGAATGACAGAATCACACACAATGGTAGAGATTGGAAGGAACTTCTGGAGATCATCTAGTCCAACCCCCTTGCTAAAGCAGGTTCACCTAGATCAGGTTGCACATGATCATGTCCAGGTGGATTTTAAGTATCTCTAGAGAAGGAGACTCCAACCTGTCTGGGCAGCCTGTTCCACTGCTCTGTCACCCTCACAGGAAAGAAGTTTTTCCCCATGTTTAGGTAGAACTTGCTGTGTTCTAGTTTGTGCCTGCTGCCCCTTGTCCTATCACTGGACACGACTGAAGATAATCTAGCATCATCCTCTTGACACCCGCCCTTTATATATTGATAAGCATTGAGAAAGACCCCCTCTTAGCCTTCTCTTCTCCCAGGTCCCTCAGCCTGTCCTCATAAGAGAGATGCTCCAGTCCCCAGTTTCTTCCTTACTATGCAAATGTAATTTCACATGCTTTTCCTAAAACCGCGCCACGAGCAGCTGCTTCCATACTGTGGCTTTTCAGCTCTTCTGAGCATCCTCAAAAGCATCGAGTGCTCTGCAAAGCATATATCCAATTCTCTTATGTGAAGCTATCTTGGGCTTGGTCAGGCACGAAAGTCCAAATGAGCTGAAGATGCTGTTTTCCAGCAAAGTGCATTTGAAAGAAAATGGATATTGCTACTTATGTTGCAAGTTTTGCATTATGTAGCTGATGAAAAATGAAGGTAATAAATAGAGCGCTTGGTCATGCTGCTGCCTGAGAATTTATTGTCCAGGAACCTTAGCACAGAATTGCTTAAAAAACAGAACTGCCGCTTGCGCTGGTCTATCCAGGATTTCGCAACATTTAGCAAGAAGAAAAGGCTGGATTTCTTTCGCAAGTTGTGTTCCTTCAATAGTTTTCTTCACGAGCTGCCCGTGCTGCTGGGGCTCACCTGCCACCCACACACAAGCTGAGGCTTCGAAACTTCTATGAGCGTTCAGAGCAGCTGCAGCCTGCTGCAGTGCTGTGAGCTTCATGAAAATTTGCACTGAGAAGGTCTTTCTCTCAATAGTCACGGCTTTGAAAGGATGTTATGGCCAGTTGAAGAAGTCTAACAAAAGACAATACTCTCTTCAGTTGGATTTCTTTGAACTCATACTAGTTGCTGTATTGGTTTAAAAAAAAAGAAAAAAAGGCAAAAAGCAAAAGTATGAAAAAATATCTTTCTGCAGAGAAGAAAAATCATGTGATGTGTTCTAGTGCTTCAGGACCTTCCAGTGCTAAAACCCCCCAGGTCTTTGTTCCTTATGTAAAAGTCCTCTTTGTCATAGGTCTAGCTCTCAAAGCACATCCAAATATCTTGTTTCTGCCATGAAACGTTTGGCTTCTGATACAGGCAGGCTACATGGCAGCTCTGAAACTGCCATGAAAGTCCCAAATTCTTGTCCAGCTACTAGGTAGCAAGTCAAAAAAAAAGCTCTTCATTTTTGCTGGTCCTCATTTGCTACTGTTGGTATTTTATCGTAGTACCTCTGCAAGAGATTTGGCATTCATGCTTAATGAAAATACATTTCTGTTATAGCATATATTGTAAACATCGAGAATAAAATGAATCATTTTATGCTCCCAGCACAAAATTCACCACACTTATTTACTCCTAGGATTAGGATAGATGGGTTTGTTTATTGGATAGTTTTATCAATTGCCCTTCCAGGGTTTCCTCAGAACCTGCAGTGTGATCCCTGTGGATTGCTTGTCTAAACTGCCGTAACTATAACTGATAAATTCTTACTGCTTTCAGTCTTTCTGGTAGTTCAAGTGAAGAATTTATTTTTCTCCCTAATTCAAGAAGTAATCTTGGTATAAGAGTTTGGTAATAATTTTGAGCCTTGCAGTTTGCTTCCTGGTCATGCATTACTGATACTTAGAATTAGTTTAAGCTGATTAGGAAATTAAGGTCTGACCTTGCAAAAGACAGGAGTATTTCTTGAAAACTTGGATGGGGACTAGGGTTTTTTGGGGTTTGTTTTAATTGTGCTTTGGTCCATTTGCTAAAAGTCACATTCCGCCATTATGGTGTATCAGGGGAATAAACCCTAATTGCTAGCTAGTTCAGTGAATTTGGAGCAAGCCTTTACACTTAAGTCCTGTGTGTTCTTAACAGAAAGACTAAAAGAAAAGAATTTTCCTACCAAAAAATATAATTTTAGTATTCACTACAGTAATTTTTACAAGATAGGAATGTTTTTAAAAGGCACTTTCAGGAAAAAAAAAGAAAATCTGTAAATGCATGTTGGGTACCTATTACTAAGTGTTACAGAAAACAAAACATACCATCAAAAAACTTTGTGAACTAGTCACATACTTTTGGAGTTCCAAACCAATATAACCATTTTGATTGCATTTCTGCTAAAGCTGGATATAAAATTCTTGAAATGGTGGGTGAATGAGGTTGAGGGCACATGGTAGTCTTCATATAATCCCCAAAAGATATAAGGTAAGAGAATTCATAAAGACTGCTTAAATATTTTAAATTAACTTCTGCCACAAAGCACTGAGAGACTGCCTGTGTGACCCTGCTCTACAGTTCTCTGATTGCATACCAGGAAGGAAGGCAGCAGACGCCTGTGCAGGGCTAGCTCTGCTGCCTGCATTGTCACATTCAGAAGACAACTGACAAATTTGCCTTCTCTGTGCTTCACATTTGAGTGTAAAATTTAACATTGCTGTTTCTTTCTAAGCAGGTGTGAAAGTAAAGAGCTTGATGTTGAAATAAGGAACTTGATAGAGAAGAACAATACTTCCCAGTCGTGCAAGGACCCCAAACCTATTGCCCAAGAAAGTCCAAGCCCTCAGAGAACTTCGTATTCCCTTAAGGTAAACGCAGTCTGCTTGTGCAATGTTTATCTGCCAGGAAAGAACTTTCAGGGGATGTTCCCTGGGTGACTTGATCATATGCATGAAACTTTTTGATTTCTGAAATGATGTAATGAACTTGCTACACTTTTTTTTTTTTCTGATACAGCTATTTTCTGTTATGAGGGAAGGCTGAGTGAGAAGATAAGTTTTATATTTTATAGTGCTTTAAAAGGTCAACTAAACCGACTGGGTATCCAAAGTGCCACCCTCTGTAGCCAGCTGTGCATTTTGGATAACACAGAGCCACAAAGTTCTATACCCCAAGAGCACTGACATTTCTTTAGGTTCTTGCATTTGGTAGTTCTGAATTAACTAAGGATGAGTAGAGTTGTGCAGACAAAGATCTTTGGGAGCTTTCAGATAAATAGGAAGAAAAATGATGATTCAAACCCATACTTCTGTGATATTACAAACAGAAAACAGTAAACCACCTGCTAAGATGGTTGTCTTTGCTTGCAGTGATGCAGTGGTTAACAAGCATGACAGAAACTTATTCTAGGTTTCCTTCTTGGTTTCCCTCCTCTCCCCTGAAAAAGCGAGCCGCTTTTTATTGTGCAGTACAAGGACAAAAGGAAATTCCTGGTTTCTGCAAACTGGGAAAGGGAAGAGTGAGAGGTGTGGAGAAGTGATTAAACCATGAATGCAATCCACCTGCAAGGGATGACACACTTACCTGCCTGTATGACTCCTCTATGGGGCAGTGGAGAAGGAGACCTCTGAAGGTTTTGCACCAAGGCGTGCTGCAGGAAACTGGGGAGGTAAAGGAGAGATGAGTCTCTTCTATGAAATCTGAAATTACGCATAGCTCCTTTCACATGTAAACCGCCATCTCCAAAATGACTCATGACCTCAGGGCACGAAGCTGAGCTAAACTGAAGGAGATGCCCAAGGGTCAGACTAGTGGGATTAGAAACAGTGAGAGAGAAGCCGCAAGGACGAATGGGGATTCCCGGCACCAGGGGAGGAATAAGCACAGTGAAACAGAAGTCAGCGCCTAATCAAGTAGTGTTGAGCTGTGAAACTACAGGGCAGAACAGCAAGCCACAGATGGTCTGTGGAAACACCTGGTCCCCCATGTTAGCCGCTCTTCAACAGAAGGAGACATAGGAAAGGATTTAGAGGGTGTGGAGAGGAAAAAAGAAAGGATGTGTTCACCTCAACCATTTCCACGGATTGCTTCAGCCCTTCATGCAGAATACTGTGGCAGTATTTCATCTATAGTGCTTTTATGCTTTTTGCATTTATAGCACTTGTTTGCCCATGAAAGGTGTGCGTGTGGTTTTCATAGCTTGAAGGAGGAAGGTTTATGGTATTCTGCACCAGAAACATTCTGGCTATTTTTTATTTGTACTTTTAAGTTGAACAGTTTTTGACTTGGCTGGTTACTGACTTGGACTTTGAGTGAGTGACAGCTTGAGAGTTGTAATGATAAACTCCAACAATCTCAGTATAAAATGCTAAGAGTACATGGATTGTGTGTCTTGGAAAAAGAGTTCATGTTTTTAAGAAACCTAATATACTTCCAATAATAAGGTTATAAAATATTATTAAGAAAATCCCCCCCAAAAGTGTGCTCTTCCCTATAGTGTTGGTCATTCATCAGGAAGTTATTTGGTAGGGCCAGCAAGTCATTTTTATCATATAGCTTTTTTCTTGAGTGAAGAGTATAGATTGCATGACACAGAGCAACATTTCCTTCTGAGCTTATATTGCTTTCTTGATTATTATGTGGAAATGTCTGTTAACAAATACCCTTTCTCAGCAGGATTCTTTTTTCTATAAAAATATATATAATATTATTGTGGTTTTAAAGGCACATATTTGGGAGAGAGAAAATGTAGGCCTGCAAAATGAACTAATTCTGAGAACATCCTTCAGTCTATGATAATTTATCTGTAGTACTTTAACTGCAGCTTGTCCCGATGCTGTGCCCCTTGCTCCAGGAGTGGGAAAAGAGGAAGGATTACAGAGAAACACCCTCACAGGCAGATCACAGCAATTTGAGCCTGTTGGTGCACTCACACACATTTTCATGAAGCTCCTGGCACTCACATATCATTCATTGGCATAATATAAGGAACTGGAGTACCTGTGTCCCTATATGTAGTTTGTCTAGGTGAGCAAACTGGTTTTTTAAGTGTTACGCTGAAATGAGAGGTGAGACATTAATGGGGAATCATTATTTTACACTGATTTAAGCTCTTCTCAGTTTAATAATATGTCATTATTTTTTGCTAGAACCATTGACCAAAAAAAGGGAAACATCCAATAAAATCTCTTACTGATTAGAACAATTGAGAATTTCGAATTTCCATCTACTTATCTATTCCTCTCATCTTCTGTAACATCACTTATTGTTGTGATGTGCATGAGACTTGTGAACAAGAAGGATTGCAAGCTCCAGTCCTGCAGAGGCCATAGTCTGTGAAAATGCCTGTCCTCAAAGTGTGCCTCAGGAAGGAAAGGGTTCCTTCTTTGATCTTCTACAGGGGGAGAACTGAAGGCCAAAAGGGTCAAGCAATTTGCTATTTTAATACAAGAAATCAAAGAAACATATTCTTTTACCAGAAAAAAAGAGGCAGTTTTCTTTTTCAAATGTGAGTATAAAGCTGATTACATTCAACTGGAATAAGCTAGACTAAATATTATGCATCAAAACACAAATATTACTAGAAAGTAGTCACACAGTTTTTGGTATGTTTAGGGCTCCATTAAGATTCTACATACAAGATGGGTGTTTTCTGGGGGAGGGGAGGGTGCATAAAAATATCAAATAGGAAGGGAAGAATAGCAACTAAAATAAAGTAAAAAACAACATGTCAACATAAAGTAAAATTGACAGATAATTTAACAGATCAATTGGTTAAAAAAAAACAACAACCAAACCCAAACAACAAACTTTTAAGCACTTCATCTGTTTTGGGTGTGAAATGAGAAAGAAAATATTTTCACTAAAGGGCTATCTGTGTTTGCAATTACAATGTTATAAAACTCAAAATAGCCTCCTTGCTCCAGTTACAAATTATCATCCAATTATTGTACCATGAAACTGGGGTTTCCATCATACATCCTGAGCTTAAAAATGCTTAGGTACTTGAGTAGCCATATCCTTATTGTCGGTCTCATGGACGATGATGGAAAACAGTGGAAAGAGGAAATCCAGAAGCAGAAGCCTGTGCTGTTTTATTCTGAAAAGCCCATGCTGCTCTAATTTTATCTGGTTCCCACATATTAAGGCACATATTTGCATCTGCACTTTTTTTTTTTCCTGTCAGAGTGAGTACTTAACCAAACAGCACAAAAGGTTGAGGCTGACATACTTATTTAAGGGAAAATCCCTTTCTAGAGCACATCTCTGGGTGAAGCATGTGGATGAGGTTTAAACAGGAAGAGATAGGTTCTGGTTTAAGAGCTGATTTTATTCTTCAACTAAAATATCTCGGTTTTTACCATTTCACCATGTGCACCAGAATGGGAAAAGGGGTTGCAATTGATATGGTAGCAAGCACTGCTGGCATAACAACAACTTCAGGTGTAAAGCCTAAAGGAAATCAAAGCTTGACCAAAACGTAAGTAAACAGAAGGCTCTCCAGAAGCCACCAAATTTTAACCCAAGTAATCTAGGTTCTACAATTCTGCAGCAGAACAGTACAATAAATAAACAACAAAGAACCAACCAAAATGCAACAAACATCACAGCAGATATCTGATCAGCTAGGAAAAATGTAAAAAAAAAAAAAAAAAAACCGTTTTGCCATCATCAAGGAAAGATTCACTTTCACTTGAATCAAGCATTTCAATGATCCTTGATTTCACTGCAGTTACTGAATAGACAGAATTCTCAGAAGTGACAAGTGGCTTTCATTATCTTAACTTGTGAGTGCCTATTTTGTAACACTCTAACAGAAGCCTTTCCTAGAATAAAGATCCAGCACTCTGAAAAAGACAACTTTGATCTTGTGGTGCTGATGGTTGTGAGAGGATTCAGTGTGGGCCACAGCTCCAAGGCTTTGATTTTTCTCCCATTGCAAGCTTCCTGCAGATGACTAAAAGGCTTTTACACTCAGAAAGGTCAGGTCTTCCTAGAATACAAACTAAAATAATTCTTAGTTTTAAACGGGGGAGGAAAAACCAAAAAACAACACCAACCTCAAAGTTTCTACTAATAGACATTACAGAATATAATAGATATAGAATAGAAGGTAATACAAAGCTTCTAAGCAGTTCAGCGCACTTTGCCCTTGCAGGTGGTGTTGGATGCTGCCACTTGTGAGTTAAGTCTGAGTTTCTGAGGGGCAGCAAATTCTGTCTGGTCTCAGTTTCTTCCTGGGAAGATTTTTCCATATCTAATAGCTGACTGGCTTATTCCTGCTCCTCACAGCAGTCTTTCTACAGCTCCTTGCCAGGCATTCCTGGCAGCCACATCACAAAGTATCTGAAATATTCTTCCCCAAGTGTGCTCAAAAAAAAAAAAGCCACAAAAGAGGATGTTTCCTCCTTCACCTCAGTCTGTAAATTAATACCAGACAGCTGTGAACAAAAATGGAAGATAAAACAGGTACCACCTGTCATAGCAATCAGAACTGCCCGATGAGTTTTGAAACAATATGTGGCTGATTCTTTTCTCTCACCTTTGCCTGCAGCATGGACAAAAATCATAAATGCTGAGGACAACGTTTCATAGGCTGAGTATGTGAGTAGGAATGGGGAGAAAAGCAGTGTGAAGAGTGGGAGAAAGTTGGGTAAAGGTCTCACTAAGAATTCATACCAATTTAAGAGAATCTAAGTGTTTTAAATTCTAATTTGGAGGCATTACAGACGGTTTCAGATTATTAGTCAAAGTTGCAGCGGCAGGTTTTCTCAGTATAATATTTTCTTACTACATTTAATCATGTGTTGATCAGTCACTGTTCTAGAGCAGTGGAAGCCAAGGAACAGAAATCCTCATGTGGACATTAAGGAAGCATTTTATAATACACATAGAAGAGAAATTATCAACCACCCTTCTAGGAGGAGCCAAATCTGACCAGCTCTCCAAGGACAGAAATTGATCATTCTTCTTGTATTAGCTTCATTTTCTTAAGCTAACAAACTTCACTTGCTTGTCTGGAAAGCGGACTTGGCTTCATTTCCCTCCTCTGTTTTCTATTTTTACCCAAATGATGTTCAAATGTAAAGATAAATTTATATATATTCAGTGGTGTTTCGTGCTACAATTGCACATCACAGCCCAGCAGCGGGGTAATGATGTTTTGTTTCCTTGTTTGAGATGCAACATGAGAGAGAAGTGATTTTTCTGAAAAGAGAGTTGAAGGAGAAGTAAGGGAGGAGGAACAGATGGAAAGAGACTGTAAGTTACTTACACTCTTGCTCTAAATTGTGTGATGGACCTCAGCTAGGCAAAGGTCTGTACATCTGTATTTTAGGAAAGCTACTTTTAATAAAAGTAACAGTGTCCACTGCGGACTGTGATATAGTTGTGTTTATGGAAAAGTCAGAGGTAGAGTTTGCCAGGTTTGTATTTCTTCACTCAGACTATTCCCTGTAGTCTCTTTCCTTGGGTTTGTTTGGTTTTTTTTTCTTTAATGTAACCAGTAAATGCCAAGATACAGATTGACTTGTTCATTTAAAGAGGAAGAGATTAAATAATAGGGGAAAGTAAGGTTCATGCAAGGAGTAGATTGGGATTTATAAAAATTGCTCATTTATAAAACCAACTTGTTGCTGCTGTTATATCACATTTAGCAAGCACTGATTTTGCATGCTAGCAGCTAATCTAGGTACGATTTCACCACAGTAAAATCTGATTTTTAGTTGTCTGTGGCAAAAGAGTGACTTGATCTTCCCCGCAAGCCCTTTGCTGCAGTGTGACAGTACATCACCTAGCAAACAGACATTGCTTTGCCTTTGGACAACACTACTAAGTCTGTGTTTTCCTCTAAAATTTTACTTTCTTGGTGTTTTGTGTGGATTTTTTCACGCTTTGTAGGCACCTTCTTCAGGCAACACTTTCACTTCCTCTGAAGCTTCTTCTGACTGCGTAGCACTAGGGCAATTTTTCCTCTAAAATCTCTAACTGGTTTGGTTATGTTTTCCAGGCTGGAACATTTTAACAACTTTTTCAAAGTTTGCTTGGATCTGTAAATTCTTTTTTTTTTAAGTTTGTGACTACACCCACACTCTTGTTTTCAGCTAGAATTCTCCAAGCAATTTTAAACCTCATATTTGATTCAATAGCTTCAAACCAAGTAAAAATATTTGTCTTTTTTGACCTAAGTCTGATAATTGTCAAAAAAGAGTCCTTCTTTCAAGGATTTTTATATATCTCTGATTTCTGAAGTGCTGTTGTACGTTGTTCTTCATGGTGTAGCAGTAGACTGATAAACAAATGTAGTGACCTTCTCTGTGTTACCAAATAAAATTCATGGTGTCATCTCTGTAATGCCATTTCTATTCTGTCATATTTTGTATAAAATAATGAGGTCATTAAAATATCAACAACAAAGGACTTGGTGTCCTAATGTCCACCTAACTTTCCAGGAAGCAATTTTAAACTAAATAATGATAACAACTGCGTGCGCTCCAGGGTCTTAGCCTCAGCCTCTTTTGCAAGTAATTTGAGCCCTAACATCCTTCAAGCAGGAGCTGTGATTCATGAGTAGGGCTGTGCCCTGGGTTTACTTCTCTGTCCCTGCTGCAGGGGCTGCTCAGCACCTCACATAGCACATCACAGCACACAGTTGTGAGGAAATCCAAAACTGGGGCTGGTTTACCTTAGCAGGGCAGACCATAAAATGCAGCTGTTCAGCCTAAGCTTTCTCCCAAATCTTATCTGGTGCTGAAATGGAGGTGGGACTGCTGAGCATGGAGCTGGGGTAAGGGAAGATGTCTGTGCTTGGGAATCATTGCCCTCGAGAGCAGACATGCAGTGTGGAAATTTTCTGATTATTTTTATGAATTAGATGCTCAGTGTTTGTACTTTATAGGCAGAGACAGAGTCTGTTTTTCCTGCATTTATAAACTATAGGATTGTAGCAGGCTAGTGCAAGGTGGCAGGATGCTGTGAGAAGACTATGATATTCTATGATGGATAATTGCTGTTTGTGTCATTTGTCTAGTTACGGGACCCTCTCTTTCAGCAGCTGACTCTTGAGTCTTCATATGCCCTAACTTCAGTACAGTCAGGACACAAAACGCTGCAGTTAACAGCCTGCTAGTGGAGGCTGTAGGTGGGGCTGTGACAGACAGATGAACCGGCCGTGGGTGAAAAGAGGACATCTCATCCTCTGATCTGACACTAACACCTGGATGACCTTTAGTGTTCCGTTGGCCTGTTTCCCTAGGTCTATCATAGGGTTATTGCCCAATTCCACAAAGAGCTTTGAAGTCATTAGGTGCAAGCTTTGGTTTGACGTAAGCTTTTAATAATATTATAATACTCTATCTCCTTTTAAAATGCACAGTATTTCCTTTTCCTTCTCCACTGTGGGGATTTTATGGTTTTACTATTACTATGTTCTCTCAGGTAGCACAGCATGCTTATTCATTTTAGAAGTTGGCCTTCTCGCATGTCTGTTTCCTGGAGGATGGCCTTCCTGTTTCACTCAGCCTTGCTTTGGTGGTGTGAAGATTTGCTTTGTTTCATTGCCTGACATTACTGGCTCATATTTCTTATGATACATTAATCACTACAGAAATGTCAGGAAATGCAATTGTGGAAATTGCTGCTGTGTTATCAGCCAGTAATTCTTCCTTCTCTAAATCAATGCTGTAGCTGGGAAGGGTCCTCAAAGACTGGCTTTGGTGTAGGTGTAGATGAAATTCTTTTATATTTTGATGGGTAGGATGACTCCTATGTAGAATCTAAAATATCTTTATTAAGACAATATTTGGTTTTTAAACTTTTTTCTTTGTACTCCATGAGTTTTTCCAGCTGCTCCATAAACCAGGAAAAAAATCAAAAGAACATCAGTATAGGCAGTATATATTTCATATGCAAATATGACAAAATAATAGCTTGCTTCCAAATTGGGTTTTGTATCTTGCAAAAGAGTAGTTCCTTAGTCACACATTGTGAACCAGAGATCTGGAATGTGCCTGTTAAATTCCAGCATTTCACAAGATTACTTTACGTTGTCTAAATCTTTTTTGGAATTGAAAGAATTCCCACTAATTTCTATTATTTTATGTCAAATTTCACAGGCAAGCTTTCATTCCATTCCTTGAAAAGGAAATAAGCGACCTCTGTCCCCATTGAAAAAGCCTCAGACCCAGACATCTTTCCACAATAAGGAAAATAATTTTTCTTTTATGCTTCCATCTCAAATCCATCAATATTCAGAATTCCAAGGCTGAAGACAGCAATACTTTGCACTTTCCTATTTCCTCCTGACTTTATACATGAAGCCTGAGGAAGCCTTTTCTTTTATAATCTTTCCTGTGAGTTTAACTTGGTATGGTTAACTTATTTTTTTCCAAATGGGAAACTAAGACACGAATTTTAAGTGTTGGGTACCTTGAATACTCAAGTGAAGACCTGAGTATCTTGAAGCTAGATCCAACCTTAGATAAGGTAAGTATTAGAACTGCAAGTACAATGCCCTTTGGAGAAGAATAAAACCACCTGTTATTCTTCATCTTTTCGCAGTTTTTCTTCAGGGAATGTAAATCAGTTTTCCAATTACGGTTTTCCCCTAAACATCTTGGGGGTTGTATGGTGGTGCTCTTCCCCATAGCTGTTAACAGACTTCGCTATTACTCCTTTATAAGCATGACTCACTAATTTTTCTGTCCTGGTAGCTCACTGTCTTGGTGTCACCTAATACTTGTCATACTGACATAAGTCCGTTTTTACTACTGGAAGCAGGGATAGAAAACCCTGTCCTCTTATTTACCGAAAAAACCAAAGCCTTCCTTCCCTTATACATGCAACTTCCTCTCTTGGGGTGAACTGGCCAGTTGATTGTGATATACATGCACAGTAAGCAGAGTACTGCCTTGCCTGGCATATTAGTCATAGGCCGTGTGCTTCAACCCTTCTGGGAACCCCCAGCCAGGAAGGAGGAAAAGGTTAAAATCAAAATTCCACCACTTATTTCTGAACCTTGTCTGCTTCCACAAGCAATGCTTGCAGATCCTCTGGGTCTTAATGCAATTCTTCTTTAGCCAACTTAAAATATCTGTTTCATTGCTCTTCTTTTTACGAAGATCCATAGTGAAACAAATGCTCAAGACCCTCTTGGATATGCCTGGGCAGGTGTGAATGACATGGAAGCCCCAGCAGACCCACTAGAAGTAAGTGACTGTTTTTGCTGTCATCTGAAGTGTTCTCTGATTAACAGAAACAGCTTGAGCAGGTATCACGTGTGTCACTTTGTAGATTGACAATTACGGGCTCATTTTTGTGTTGTGGTAGATTTGCCTGATTTACATTGTTTAAGAGTAGAGGAGATGTTACAAATATTTTTGGATACAGCATTCTTAGGAAGAAAATTTTCCCTAGCGTATTTTGTTTCTTCCCCCCCTCCCCACTTAGAAGTATCTGGTCATTTTAATTTGTTGTTATGCAAAAGGTAGAAAAGGTTTCATTTTAGTGACCCAACAACTTCTGTGAGCAGTAACCAGGCCAGCTGGTGCCAAGTGTATAAATAGTTGTTAGATTTGCAAGTTCTCCTACACACTTTAATTGGACTCTTAAATATGCACTTAAACACATGCCCAAGGACCAGATTCTGAAAAAAATTCAACATGTTTTCTGACATAGGAGTCAGGTGCTTCACATTAGAGCTCAGCAGGACTGGCCATGGGGCAAATACATGGTCTAGGATTTTTGCCTGTGAAAAGACACAACAAAACCATTCTTTTACCTTCTTCATTGATGTTTGGCATTAAGTTCTTTAGCTGAAGAAAATAAATTTATTTCAGGAGATTTAAGACCTTAGAAGTGCTCACACTTTTATTCTAGTTTCTCATATATTGGTTGAGAATGTAGGGAGAAAAAAACTTCCATGGCCAGGTATGTGAAATTGTATGTTTTATTCTTATAAGCATGTATTTTTTTTCTAGTACAGTTCTCTTGATATATATCTTTATATATCTCTTTACGTATCTAATAGATCACATTTTTTTTTCTGACAATCCATCAAAACTTCTTGGAAACTATGATTAGGACATCGACATTATAAAAATGAGGGTTTAGCTGCTGTTGTCCTTCAATGGCAAAGCTCCACACTTTAAAACAATGGAACAATTGCAGACTGATTTCCTAATTTCTCCAAATGGCCTATTTGTTTTCTGTATTGCTTGTTTTGAACCCATTGTGCTAAAGTTTATTGCCTTGGGCCTGCAAGCACTTACCAGAGGCAATACTGCTAATTATTCTCATTCTTGTAAATGAAAGGAATTACTTGCGCCCACTTCAATTTATGCTCAACTTTTGTGGCTTGTCCTACTCGTTTGGGTTACCATCTGTAAGAAAATTAAAATCCTATTTTGTGTTCTGTGTCTCAGATGGTACCAAGAGACACAATTTTGTTTATTTCAGCGTCCCTTTGTGTAACTCTCCAATTAAAACAGACTAAGCAGGGTTACAGCAGATGTACACTTCAGGGTCTGCTGTCAGCAGGTGTAAAGGTACTGCAATACACACACAGTGTAAGAAAACATTGCTGTTTCAGCTTCTTTACATGCATATGACAGGGTGGATGGGAATTCTATCTTACCTTAATGAGAGATGCTGAAAACATTCCTTTCTTCCAGCCAAGGCACGTATTACTGACCAAAAAGAAGAGTATATCAGGCAATTCTCTGGAAAAACAGATCCTCTCACTGGAAAGGCAGAGACGAGAGGTAATTTTAAATTTACTTTTAACCTTTGCAGATAGTGTCTCTAAGACAGGCTTTACAATACCAGTAACATGCCTGGGGCAGGAAATCACTGCAGGTGTTATCACTGTTACTTACACTGTGTTTATGCTGGGTTTGCCAGTCCAGCAAGGCCTGTATTTTTCCTGTGGGAATCTCATCCTGCACTATTGAGAGATAATTTCGATGTGGAGACTGTCTGCTTTGCATTTCTTCACAGCCCAAAGTGTGCAAGACCTTAAAATCATGTTTAAACTAGTTCCTAAAGTCCTACTTCTCTCTACCAAACTAGGCAGAGTTATATTTGGAGAACTGTTCCTAAAAACAAATGCTGACTTATTGTAACGCGGCTATGAATCTAGAAGAGCAGCCATTTATGTGGTATAAAGGGCAAATTGTCTTAATGAAGACTATTGTAAAAGTCAAGAAACCACTGTGAGTAGTAGCCAGTGGCATCTTGGTCACAGGTAGCAGCAAACTGGAAGCTGTTCTTTTGCTGAGCATCCTGAGAGTCACCCTGTATCCTGCAAAGCAAAATGCTTCAGAGGGACATATTTAGCATTCTCTAATAAAATTCACTCATGCTGACTTCACTCCTACCACTTATATGCATGGTGTTAGCCAATATTCCCATCTTGCATGTGTATTCTTGCTTGGTTTAGCGGTTCTGAGAGATGCAGTCAAGATTTGCACCCAGTAGTAATTGCAGTCAATAGACACCATCAATCTGCTTGTTTGAAGTCCGAGATCTTCTAATTGGAAAGACGTTTATGCCGGTTAGAGCAAACTATTAGGAAGGCCCTTGGCCTTTTAGGAGTTTCAGTTTGGTGTTTGTACAGCACTGCAAATGATTCACCTGCAGCTTCTTGTGCATTTGCATGTTTCCTGAATGCTACTTCCTGAATGTTCATGTACTTGAACTGAAATACCAAAGCACTGGCAGAAGGGCTGTAAAGCTTGCCAAACCTTAAACTTGCCTTCTCTGCAATGAACTGGCCAGATAGTGAGGATGTTGTGAACACTCACACCTGGAGAATTAGAATGCCACTCTATTTTTTATTTATTGATGATGTTCAAATAAGGGTTATTTACTGTGATTTCTGATAATTACAGCTTCTGGAAGTGAACAAGCAATGGGATCATCAATTTAGAAATATGAAACAGCTTTATGAAAAACAGGTAACAATGTTGTCTACTTCTATTGGAATATGTGCGACACCTGCTGAAAGTTACGTCATGCTATAGCTATAGTAAATACCTTAGGGGGGAGCGGCATCGTGTTTACTCTGTCTTTAGCTCACAAATTAAAAGAGCTTCATCACATAAAAATGAAGCTAACCTGGGTACAATCTTCAGTAGGATGAAATAACAAGAAAAGCAGAGCGTCTTCAAAATAGTAGGAACCAGGCTGGACATGACGGTAGAGATATTCATGCCCTACACAAGCTAACAAAACTGGCTCATACTTGAGAGCACAATTAGCTTCAACATAGCCTGCAGTGCTTGGCGTGCCCAGCCACTGCTCTGCATCATCGTCTATATGTTGGTTCTTGTCCCATCTCTTGTGGCTGGCTTGTGAAGCCTAGAAGTCGTTGGGGCTCCCTCTGATGGGGGAGCTCTCGGATAAATTCTCCAAGATTGTTACCTTCTATAAGCAAAGAGACTACTTTTGCTTTTAAGAAACTGCTCTGTACAGAAGCTTTTCATTAAAAAAAAAAAAGAATCGTAAATACATACTTTCTATTTCCTTTTTTTTTTTTTTCAAGATCCCACTGTTACAGCTTTCATTCCTTGTTTGCAGCTGTGTGGCCTTTGCTGCAGACATTGTAATTGGCTGCGTACTGAAGCTGAATGCTTACAATTTTGCCTGGTATTCCAAAACCAAGTTGGCTCACTGACTGACACTTCTCATCTCCTGTTTCCTTCTGTGGAAAGGAAGTTTGCAGAGTGACCTCATGTGCTTATCAGGAAAATTTCCTCTCTAATATTTTCCAGTAAGCTTTACTAACATCTAGATCATTTCTTCGATTATTTTTTTTTGCCTTTCCTCAAAGTGAAGAGGAATTTAAATGGCTCTTCCTCATTTAATATGGGACCGGTTTATGCTCCTGAATAGTGGATGTGCACCCCTCCAGCGGGAGTCCAAATTGCAAAAAGATGAGAAAAAGAACACTAAAATGGAAAATTCCTTGGGAGGAACAAACCCACAATAGCTGTCCTTTGACAACAAAACACTGCAAGACCCAACTGGGCTAATGCCAACAGAGAATTTGCCCGAGATCATTAAGAGTCTCCAGGGCAAACAGAACAGCATAGCTTAGAGGTGGGGAGGGGAAAGTCAATGGCTGGGGTATTTACATGCACTCCTTTATGCTGAGCTGCTGAGGTCTGAAAGGATGGGAGGGCACCTTTGAGGTGCTGTGCCTTTCGGTACCCCCAGGCAGCCCACCATAGTCTGTCACTTGCTTTACAGCTGACAGAAATGAAAGCAAAACTGGACGTGTCAGAGAGGAGGGTCGGTGAGCTGGAGGAAGAGAGACATCGACAGCATCCAGAAGCTGGGAGGTTGCGAGCCCTGGGCAGAGAGAGGCCGTTGCAGGAAACGGTAGGAGGGTGCACTCTGTTACCCGAGTTGTGCTCAGCGCTGAACTGCTGTCTTGCCTTTCTCTTTCTTCTTTCTCTCCTTGCGAGTGGCAGTGCGTGGGTTGTCGCAAAGCTGTGCGAGGAGATTGTGGTATTGAGTGCTCTTCAATGTTGTACCCAAGGCAGTGGTTGATCTTCTCTCTGATCAGGAGAACTATGTATAGGGAGAGAGTCATTTCAATAGAAATTGGCAGAGAGCACGGCATGAGTGTGTGTGTGTGTGGGAGTAAAGGGCACATTGATATGAGTACTGCAGAGATTTCCTTCCTCGCTGTTTAGTTCAAGGTGAATTCCTTTGTGAACAAAAATGCTACACTGATTTCAAATGGAGTAGGAAGGTCATTGCAGATGTCACATGAAGTGCCTGACAATAAATACTTGAAGAAATGAATTCAGCTCCGGACACCTACTTTTTGGTATCGACAATACAGGCTTTTATACGTGTGCTAGCTATCTCAGCTCCCTGTAAGGATTAGCGATGTAGTCAGTGCAGTTATTAGGGCTCCAAGTGCTCAGCTGCTCTAGAGTGGTGTTCCCCTCACCCTGAGAGTGATTGGGCACCTCTTTCAGGACTCCTGAAGCACTGGCTCTTGTGTAGGTGTTCGCATCTAAAGTTAGGTCTCTAAGCTGAATTCCCATCACGCTAAAACTCCCAGCTTAAGTGATTGACACGTGCCCAATGTACACCCAAAACTTTGTGCTTCATTTGATAAGCACCACAAAAACGGTGCTTCCTATTCTCATTCTGCTTCATGGTATCACACACTTCATAACCTCTTGTAAGAGTTTCTGGATGGTGCTCTGACAGCGGAAGCTGGGCTTCTCTTTTCACTTGATAACATGAAGCAAACCTTGAAAACAAGGGGCAGTCGCATCACTTCCAGGCTCAGCGAAGATATAAGTTGGCTGCTGCAGGAAAAGAACTGCAAAGCCCTTAGCTTTTATCTTCATAAGCAGAACATTCATCTTACTTGCTTATCAGTTACCATATGGCCTCAGCTAAGCACGTGCTTGATTTCCAACCAATAGGACCATTTGCATGTTTTAAAGTGAACTATGTCATAATGTGCTGGCTGAATTACTGCTTGTATTTGCTATGAGTGTGGATTCAATATGAGACAGTCCATCATCCTTTTCATATTACCAAGGTTTTTACTGCCTGCCCTTTAATATGTGGTAGCTGTGGAAAATAGCCTTAGCTACCTTTTTGAAATGGTAAGGACGAGCAGTACACTCTCCCAATTGTTTTACTACGTACTTGCATGAATAATGAACTAAATGACAATCCAAAAATCTCTTACGGGAACAGATTAATGTGAATGGAACCTCAGCCTTATGTCAGGTGTTTCTTCACAAATTATGTACTCAGCCAGTAAGTGCTTCTATTTACTCTGAATTTCTTTAATTTTGGATGTCGTGTGGGGATGCAGGAGATCTTTTAGCAGCTTTGAGGAGGTATCTGCTAAAAGCAGAGATTTTTGCATGAGCGACAAAGATTGTAACACCCATATCAGCAGCTGTGCCGACTCAAGTTATCCTGAGCTGCCCACAGGGCAGGATGAAAAAAAAAACAGTGCCAGGGGATGATTCAGAAAAACGCATGAAGATATCTTCAGCTCTGAAGCACATGAGCAAGCTTGTTGCTTTAAAGTTCAGCACGTGCAGAAGAGGACCAAGCTAACAGTTCTACTGAGATTGGATTTTTAGGGCTTCATGATTTGTTTTGCTTTGGGTTTTTTTCCTGCAGCAAATAACATTTTTCATACCTGCATTCAGTTTTATATATATATATGTTATGTGTGTATATATATTTCTTTTCTTTTTAGAAAAGGTAACAACCCTTTCTTGTAAAAATGTTTTACTTACCCTCCTGTAGCCACGGAGCTGAGATGGGCTGTCCAGTGCAATTGCCAGAGCAAAGTAATAAGATGTTTGTTCTCTACTTGCTGATCCAGTCCAGCAGCCTGAGGGTACCTTTCAAATTTGTTTACTTGGAGTGGCAGTTCTCCAGGTGCTCTGCTGAGCCATTTAGGAAAACCAGCAGCACCAAACAACACTGAGACAGATTACGTGCTGCTGCTGTCTTACAGAGCTATTTTACTGTTTAATTTTTTTGTGCATGTGGAGGTATGGGTCACAGAATGATAATGTTGAGAACTTTGTCTGTCCCCATGTCCTCCATGGCCCACAGAGGAAAACTGAGTGATTTGGAGGTTAAATTTTATTTTTTTGTTCTCTTTGGGCCTATGTACCTACAGGCAGAGATCAAAGACCAGCCTAGTCCCTGGAAAGTCTAGGTGCCAAAATACCTAAGATTCGGTGTCGAATAAGAAGCAATAAGAGGTAATAATTCAGATGGTTCAAAAACCTGAATAAACTGGAAATCTTTAGTTATAAATGGCCATGTTTGCAGAGGTGTCAGCCTTTGAGAAGGAGAATGTCTGCTAGGAGCTAGGAAAAGAGGGTGGCAAAAGGGAAGAGAAGAGCATAGCTAAAAGCCTCTATGGATTTCGGTATTTTGTTTTCTTTAATATCTTAAAACTTACATGCACATGCCAACTTGAGCTACCTGAGCCTGAACCGTAAGTGCCTAGTAGCTGGCTGTGCAGAGGTATGCCTGTTGCACAGGAAAAAAAGTATTCATATGGCACCCTCTGCATGTGATTGTTGGATCTCTCTCTTTTTTTGATCGCATAAAGCAGCTGCAGAAGAATATTTAAAATACTTTGGGTTTTTTTGTAGAACGGATCATTCTGTTTCATATGCCTAAACAGCTTTGGTCTAAGACAGTTTGGCAAAAGCGGGCTGGTGAGGAATGCGTTACCCTGCAAGAGAAGCTTACACAGTGCCATTTGTTTCCGGGTCTGAGTCGGATATTTAGTTCCTTCACTGTACATTCAAAATAGCTGCACTGGAAGTGATAGAAGAGAATCAAACTTAGTTTGGCATATCTGTCCTAATGATCCCTAGAACACCATCTTGAAAGATTAACGTGTAAATGCTGTTGCAAGTAAGGGACATCTTCCTGGTAGTTTGCTGGGGTGGCAACTGTGTAGGCACACACACTAGGAATGGTCAAGCTCAAGTTAACAACTGTAATGGGGTTAAATAAAGTGGATTTTTATGTCTTGGCTGGTAGCTTGGTAATCCTTGAGCAGGCTGAGACCTGCCTTAGTCTCTCATGTAGTGGAAAAAGCACTCAGACTGTGTGGTACTGAGACCTGCTTTTGTCTTTAATGTTGTATGACACTAGGAATGGCTGGGACTCCACCAGTGTTTAGCCCTGGCCTTATGCTATGAGTACATAAGAGTAATGCAGGTTTGGGTTAATCATCTGTACAGTACGGATCTGCTTGGCCTGTCAGCTTTCTCATGCCTTTGTGCATCTGCAGGCTGTAGAAAGCAAGGATTTATTCTGGTATGTTGTCTCTATCCCATCATATGGTGAGCGGTCAAAACAATTTCCACAGACTTTATCATATCTGGGTTTTACTAACCATCCACCTTCCTGTCGCCTCGCTTCCCAGCTGTTTGGGATAACAAAAATGCAGCACATCTGCCAGACAGCAGATATTCTGAAAATTGTTCTTGCAGAATGGTTCCATCTGCATTTCAGCAGCATCTCTCTGTATTTCTGCATCCCAGAAAGAAACAAAGGTCCTTAGTGAAGCGCTCCGTGACATAAAGGAAGAGAACAAGCTCCTGAAGCAGAAGAATGCCTCAATGATCAGGAAGAAAGAACACTATGAGTGTGAAATAAGTCGTCTCAATAAGGTATGAACCAGAGTGAGCCCCTGACCAGGACCTCTTCCTTTAATTTGAGTCTCTGTTGTCAAGCAGTGACAGTACCAGGTCTTTTCAGTCCTGGGTGAACAACCTTTTCATGGCAGCAAACTCATGATCACCATTCAGGAGCTGGGGAAACAAGCTTGAACTTACTTTAGCTAATACCTGCGCATGATCTTCTTGGCAGGTAGTAGGGTTGCATCATAAAGAGGAAAGTTATGAGAATCTTTGGCTTCTCCTGTGAAATTTCTACGTGCCATATCTAAGCCCTTTCTATATTCTTTCTCCTTAGAACAAAATGAAAATGGCACAAAGACACTTCCATATGCATCCAGTGAAACACTGTGATTTAAAAAAATTCAGACAGTTTAGAACTGTTGTTTTACATATGTTCTGTTTGAGAATAATGCCTTCTCTTCACAAGACATGCGTTTGATAAATCAAAATATCAAAATAAAAAAGTGGGGGTTTTCTAATAATTTGTATTTCATGGTGAACCACAAAGACTTCCTGAGGAAATGCACAGTAGTAACCATTGCTGTGTCATTTTAAGTGCTACACAAGCTGAAGGACTGTGATGTGCAAAAGTCAAGGCAAAAAATAATAATGTTGCCATGTTGAAAAATTCTGACAGCACAAATGATCTCTAGCTCTTTTTGAAATGCACTGACAGGACTTGCCCAAAGCCTCTATGGAACTTTCACTCAATGTCTTTTTTATAAAACAACTTATTTAACTGTTTTGTTTTGCTATCTTACCTTATGGTGGGGTTGGAAGTAAGACAGATGGGTAAACACACCATTCTTTTCAATGAAACATCGGTTTCATGTAACACACTTTCCCACAAGTAATTTACTGATTTTTCTGTGTATTTGCATCCTTCAAATCTCATGCCGTGAATGCATGTAAGACGGGAAGGGAGCCTCTGCTCTTTTAAGTCTAGTCCTCTCCTATTGCAGGTTCAGTGTCTTAAAATTCTTAAAAGTTCTCCAAAATCCAACAACTTTTACCTTAAAAATACTTAAAGCTCATTGTACTGTTGGAAGGTTGTTCTGGAACTGTAACCCTTCTTTCATTGGATGCTTTCATCTGTTTCAATTAGGCAGAATTTATTCTGGCCAGATGGCATTCATTTGTTCTTCTGGTAGTAGTGTTGAGCAGATCTCTTGTGCTCCTTGTGTGAAGCAGATCTGTCCTCTCCATGAAGCAGAACTGTCTTCTAGTGAAAATAAGATTGCTCTCGCTTGCTCTTTCCTTACAGCTACAAAGAGCAATATTATTTTCACTAGAGGACAATTTAGCTAAGCTGACCCAGCTCTTTTTGTGTTTTAAAATACAACCGTCCCTGCTAATTTGTGTGGGGTTTCATTTTAAACTGCTTAGTTCTCAGTTTATAGAAGATACTATTCCTTATTTCTAAGTCCATTAACCTTTTTACTTTAAGTACATTGACCTTTTTATTTTTGGCTTCATCCAACTTTGATCCAGTCATTGAGAGTATCCAAAGTACAGAGCCTGATCTGATCCTGCTTGGATGTCTGCAGCGTGAAAGTGATGTTGCAATGCCATCATAGTTTGCAATACTATTTCCCAAGACTAATGACTTTCCTGTGACTGTTTCTTTGTTCACCATATAGCTCAAGTACAAGCCAAATTTCTGCCTTAATTCATAATTTTGCTGCAGTGCCATCTCAATTGTTGTTTAAACATAGGCTAGTAAGCTCTAATGTATTTCCACGATAAGAAAATCTGTATTTATGAAAGACAACAGGTTAAAGAGGGCTTTACTTAATCCCATTTCTCCATTCTGTCCAAAATTTTCTCCCAAGCTTAACACAGTCTTGAGTTTATATTAAGAGGTTTCTAGGTTCATGGACCATTTATCTTTTTTGTAGCTTTGGAAAACAAGGTAGTTATTTTTCAGTCGTACAGTTCCATTTTTGACATTGAAAAATTCAGAAAACCTCTGTGTGCTGGTCTTGCAATTTCAGGTTTCAGTTCTCAGTACTTCTGAATGAATGTTATTTTAGCACCACATGAAGTTAAGCTCAGTTTAACCCACTGAGCTGTGAGTTCTTTCTCATTGGCACATCTTCCTTGCTGTTAACTATCCTGCCACTGCCACAGTGCTCTACTTTAGCCTCCTTATTGAAAATACTGTCATTAGTCTTGCTTTCCTCAGATTACTTTTGCCACCTAAATGATTCTCATGATTCTATGGCTGACAGCAAGATCGAGATGTATCCCACATAGGCAGGGGGAAGAAGAAAAGCACATTTCACTCATTCTTGTCCTCAGCAGCATGCTTGACAAACCACACACCTGGGAAAGGACCTGGGTTACCATCAGCTGCTGCTGGTGATCCCTGACCAATTTCAACACCAATATGAAGCTTGCTTTTATTATTTGTTTTACTATTTGTGCTGAGCTCTGCACTATCACAGCCTAGAGGGTATTAGCTGTGGCCCAAAGGGGCAAAAGAAAGAACTTCTGGTATCTTCATCCTCTCAGGTTTGTTAAACCTTATTTAAGTATTGACACAGCATACAAACTTTGACATTGTTATATCAATCTCTGTTATGTACAAGTCTTAGGGATAGTAGGTCATCAGCTAAAACGCTTCCGTTTTATCCTCCTGTGCTCTCCATGGAAAATGCTAGTTAATATTTTTTGTTTGTTCCTTGTTTTCTCGGCCTTTTAATAATTAATTCTAATCCTTGGATTACTTTAGATACTGGTTCTCCTGCTTGGCCACTTCCCCTTCAGCCTCTTCCCCTTTCAAATTATCTTCTCTCCTTCCTTTATGGCATGAATGGAGTGTGATCAACAAGGGAGAGCTGGGGATCCTTAGCAGGAATTGAGCTTTCTAAAATGGATCAAGTTAGCTGAGTTCACACGTTATCTAAGAGACATTGAAAAGTACTGAATGGTAAGTGTATGTGCTAGACTAAAAAAAAATAAAAGTGTAGTGTGTGGTTATAGACAGAGTGATTTAAGAGTTATTCCAGTCCAAGGGATAGATGTGTAATACTGCTAAAAATAAACAAAATCTGCAAAGAACTATGGCACAATTTGACTGAAAAATAGTGCTACCCGTGTAATGTGTGTATTCATAACTCCCTCTAGTGACAAGCTTTAGAGACTACATCAATTCCTCTCAACCAAAGGGTTTACCTCCATTCCAGTTAAAGAGGTTTGTGCTCAGAGCAAAAAGGGTTTCAGTCCGACTATACTGTAATCACATTTTAAGGTCATCTTTGTATATTGATTTTATGTTCTCGGAGTTTTTTATTTGTTTGGTTTGGGCCTCAGCTGAGTTTAGACACCTGTCTTTGTTTCCTCAAACACAGGAAAATAATGTTTATGAATGTGATTTGCAGCTATGATTTCCAAAGGTAAATGCTGGCTATAGTTACAAATAAAAGCACAGTCCCCTAAATGACACGGTCTCAAATTCATGGATGTAGTGTGGGCACTTTCAGAACTGGGACCTAGTCATGCATATATGTTACTCATGAGGTTTATATCCTGTGTATATAGTTGAAACAACTGCAGGTGAAGTGCACAAGTCTGTGACTGACTCTAATCTGTTTATTTAAAGAGGAAACAGTCAAATAATTTAAAAGTTGTTTGTTTTTTTTTTCCATGTAGTGAATCTCTGTTTAGTGATTTTGTTGTTTGGCATTTTAGGCCCTTCTGGATGCACTGAAAAAGCAGCACTCACCTGTTCTTGGAACTCCTTCAGAGAAGGGTGGCAGGAACAGCTTTGAGGACATGAGAACCCAGCTTGAAGTTCTCAGACAGCAGGTGAGAACTGCTAGAAGTAATCCTGGATGGATTTCATATAGCATAATTTTGCCTTCTCTCACAGGAACTGTGACTGCTAGACTTGCTATGTAGAGTTTTAGAAAGGAAGAAGCAGTTTAGCTGTAGCTCATTCAAATGTTGTTTCCTAAGTTGCTGTCATCACAGCAGTGTCTGCAAATTGAAACTGAGTCCTTGCACAGGACTGGAGCAAGGACTCATGTAGGTCTTCAAGCAACCAGAATGGGTCTCCTCACTGTTGGAGATGTCCTGCCAGCTCTCTGTTAGGGGCTGGATTTCATCCAGGGGGAATGCTAAATTTCATGAGTTACTGATTGTGTCATCTTTTTTTTTCTTTAGAAGTTGAAGGTTTAGTGATTCCCAGTCTTGGAAAACTAGTGTTGGCATTGCAAATTTTTCCTAAGTGTCAGGCAAAACATTTGCGTCCATAACCTGCATACGAATCACTATAGAGAAGTATATTTGTGGTATTTTTTTAATCTCCGTTCTCAGCAGTTCACAATTGCTTTGTGAACTCTTTTTCTTTCCATGTGAAAGAATCTGTTTAAAAATATGGTACTTTTCAGATAATATTACATTTTAGGTCTGTCATCCTGGACAGTGTTAGGGTAAACATTATTGACACACAAATGGATGTGATCAGAATGGGAATTTTATTCAATGCGAATAAAATACTTGTTTCTGTCACGTTTGACATCAGAGCCAGATTTTGCTCTCTAATGTAATGCTTGCCACATGCTGGAGAATAAAACCCTCTCTTGATTGTACAGTAATGAGTTATTTCATTCTACACAATAAAATAGAGTAAACCTTTTTTTTTTTTTTTCAGAATTTTCATGGGGTATCCGTTTTATGAATGTCTTTTTCTAGCTGTATAAATCAGTACAGTGAGTCTCGACTTCCTTCTGCATGAAACGGAGCAGAAGGCTCTAGCTGTAAGGAGGAGGGACTCTTGGGACAAGCAGCGACGTGACAGAGTCTCACTAGAGCTTGGCTGTCATCAGCCCATCCCTGGCCATGATTCCTTGATTCCTTGAGAGGTGTCCCTCTCTCCCTCAGGGAAAGAGAATATATGGCAAAACTGTGACAAAGTGGTTCCCTTGCAGCTTCAGCAGATCGTCAGCTGGGGAGCAGGAGGGAGCTGGGACAGCAGAGAGGGAATCAGGAGAGAAGAAACAGGGAAACACTGAGGAGAGAAGCGTGTCATGGCCAGGGATACAAGACATGTAGCTTTCTGTGACAGCTTTGCTTCTTTAAAGGGTCGGGGGTACGCTTGTCTTCTCCAGGCACAGGCTGTGGAGCTGAGAGCCCGCATGGCCACACAGAAAGTCTTTGTTCCTTTTATACAGTGTTATTCAGGAAAGGGGTTATATCTAATGGGGAACCATAGGGTCTGAAAAAAAATATTAGCTGCAACAGGCAAGATGTGAAAATAATTTATACAGCCTTTAGTTGACTTTTTTTCTTTCCCTGAGCTATTAACATTGCTTTAGCTCTCCTGTGAAGTCATAGTGCTGCTGCCAGCAAAAAGAAAACTGGATCTTTATGATGGGCAGGACGTGAGCCACAGCAAGCAAGTTCTCTGGAAATAGACTAACAGCAGGCTTTAGTGACCAACCAGGAGGATGTGGAAGGACTTCTGAAAGTTCTGCTGTGGTTCCCACTCCAAAATCCTTTTGCTGTTGTCTGTCAGTAGAAGTGCCACAACTTTCAGCTTCTTACCAGGTGGATGCCTGCTTGTTAGCTGAAGAATTAGGCCAGTCAGCTTAACACCAATTAATCTGCAGATTTGTGTTTTGTTTCTGAATCTGCACTTGCAGATGAAATGCTATGATTCCTGGTGAAGAAAAAAGAGCTAAGCCATTGCACCCTTCCGTATTTGAAAGGTGGCGTATCAGAAGAAAAGGAACAGGGTCTTCTCAGAAGATAGGGAACAGGGTCAAACCTCTGTAGTTCCATTTTGAATTGTGTACTTAGCATTCATCTCTGCTTCTACACTGGAGTGGCTAGGTTTTTTGGGCTGCAGTTTGAGAGGATTAATTAGAAGTCCTATATTGCAGACAAAGCTACATGGAGCTATTGTTTTTTCCACAAAGTTTCTAACATCTGGGGCACAATAGCCTCCTACAGGTTTTGGGTTTATTTTCCACAGTGCTCCTGCCAAGATCTAAATTCCTCAACAGTCCTGACTAGTCCAAGTCTTCTGGTCATTAATATGTGACCAAGGCTCTAAATACTATCAGTTATTCTGCACAGATTAGCCCTTTGGGCCACACTTTGGACAGTTAGTGGAGTGGATAAGGTAAAGCTGCAGACAACTAGAAAGAAGCAAAGCAATCTCAAGAACATTACTTGATGAGAGTGGCTCATCCTTAGGTTGGATAAGGGGGTACTGTTCTGTCAAACTGCGTGCTACAAGCCAGTTTTTTGTGCTGTGCCAGCACCTTCCATCTCAATGAAGTTGCAAACTGCTTGCATCTGAGATACAGGATGGGGGAGTTAAAAATGTTCATAATTGAAGATAAAACTGGAAAAAATGTTGGTAAAATGTTTTTCCTGCTACTGCATGTCCCTTGAAAAGATCAGTGTCTTTAGTATTTGCTGTCTTATTTTTAATATTGAAAACTGGTATCTGCCAGCCAGCCTTGTAATTTAAAAGGGTCTATGAATACTGAAGCTATGGACTTTTTCAGTTGACGGGTGTCATTGGGGAATAGCCATTGCTTGTTGTTTTGCCACAAAAAAGGGGAGGGAAACTTTTGATTGCAGGATTGAAAAGAGAAGAGATCCCTTTCAAATGCACCCTGCTACTTGGCCAGTGTTTAAAAAACAACCAACCAACCAAGTGGATGAAAATTCCTATTGTGTTGTTTCCATTCCTCTGCTGGAATTCACATACTTGGTCATAATGATTGCAGGTACAAATATATGAGGAAGACTTCAGAAAGGAGCGATCTGACAGAGAGAGACTTAATGAGGAGAAAGAAGCATTGCAGAAAGTTAATGAGAGATTACAGTCTCAACTGCAGAAACTACAGTCTCAGGTATGAGTCAAAAGACAGTTACCATTGCCAGCACATGTGTGTTTTATGTTTATTTTCTCACTTTCCACACAACTCAAGACTTTCTGGCTTCTATTAATTGACATTGGATTTTATATGAGGTCACCACCTGGGATGAAATCATTCTGAAGTAATGCAGTAAGAAGATGAGAAACAATTAGAGGTGGCTTCCAAATTGAGTAGATGAAGGGAGTATTTATTGCAAAAACTTTTTAAACATATCTTAAAATGGGTGGGGGAGGGGAACTAAAAACAAATCCAGACTGTTGATTGTTTCACTGGCGCTTGATACAAGAGTTGTAACATCAAACCAACTTTCAAAATAAAAAGCTTCTGTAATTAATCCTGACCTCTGTAGTGGAATTACAGAGTAATGTTAATATCACCGAGGAAAAAGAAAATGTCTCCATCCAAATTAACTGAGCAGCCACTGCAATAAATTTTTGTTGCAACATCCTTTTTATCTCTTCACAGTAGTGTCCATATTTTGTTCACAGGCATTCAGGAAGCCATAGTAAAATCATGGCATGCAAAACTTTGAGCTTTCTCAATCCCCATTTAAAAATGATGAAATATCAAGGTTTTTTTGTCTTGACAAAATTGTGCAATGTTTTAAAGGAGTGACCAAAATGTTCTGTGATGATTTATTGTCTTCCCCAACATTGTTGTGAAACAGAAACTTCAGTATTAGCTTGTCCTCACCCAACCTATGCATTGATACTGGTAGGGTGTTGCAGTAGTAACAGTGGCAAGGTGCTGTCAAGCACCCCTCGCTCCCATCGGCTTCAGCAGGAGTGGAGAGTAGGTTGGACATCCTGGCTGATGCTGGGACTGCTGCAGTAAGGCCCCAGACTTGTCAGTGCTTTTATGGGTACTCGGAAGCATTTGGTGCAAGTGTGAAAACAGCAATGCCAGAGGGAATGCCAAGATTTGCCACTCAGGGCATCCCAGGCATATAGAAGTACCTTGGACTAATCTGTAGCACTGCATGCAATAAGTTTCAGTTGTATTTCCCCCATCCATCAGCCCACTCTTAGGTGGATCAATAAGGTAAAAAACCTTTTTGTAGGACACAGAGTACTCAAAGACACCTTCTTCCTATGTATTTTCGTATTGTCTAGAGAATACAAAGACTGAATTATTGCTCAACCCCAACGGGTCTATGGACACTATGAGAACGTCTCACAGTAGTGACAGTGAGGAGGCAGACTACAAATGGGGCTAAAAGGCCTTTCTCACTCCTCCCCAGCTGCCTGAACCCAGACAAATTCCATCAGTGCTGCACATGTGCAACATACCTGAAGGGCTGTACGAGGGCTGTGTAGCGTGTATGTACTTGACAGTCTCTGCAGTGCATCGACAGTTTAGACCAGAGATGATCTTGTTTGTCTCTTCCTGCCTTGGGATTTGGTTAAACAGAGCTTGTGGAGAGGAACCATAGAGAATATTTATTAGTTCTTCTTAAGTAAAATTTAGTTGTGACTCATAGAATCACAGAATGTTAATCATCTTTTACCCCTCCTTGCTCTGTCAGACCCAAATGTCAAGGCCATCAACTTTGGTCCTTTACCAAAATTATTTTTCTTAAGTGCCTGTCCATGTAATAGTGCTTCAAACTATTGAAAGCTACTGTGTGTAATGAAAATATTTATTGAATTTAGAAAACATCCAGAAATGTGCTTGCCATATCTTGAAACCAATCTTTTCTCAAAGAGTGTTAAGACTCTAGTGTGGCACAAGTCAACTTTCTTAAAGAATTTTTTTCACTGTGAACGCTCTGAAGGGGCTAAATGAGAGCAGCATTGTGACCCATACTGAGAAAGGAGGGTTTCTTCCCCATTGTTTTTTATTAATTTTTACGTAAATATTGTGTTGGTCATTGTATCCTGCTGTTAATGCATTTCTTCTTGCCTTTTTTTTTTTTTTTTTACAGACAAAAGCCCTCCCAGCACAGTCTGAGAGGCCCACCTACCCACCTCCACTCTTCCTCTCACCATGTGCTAATTATGGGAATTGTGGGTTGGTTCTTCACTATCAAGATCCTCGAGTACATCCAGCGTCTCGCAGGACACATGAGCAGCTACAGCACTCAGTAAGGTTCCCACCATTTCCGATTTCACAAGGGCACTGATTTTCTCATGGTGTGGTACTCACAGGAGAATAAAATGGTGTTATCACAGTATCATCCTCACCAGTAACAATCTGTTGTTTCTCAGTTTGTTATCAAGATTTTGTATCAATTTTAGATCTGGAATGGCCTTAGTGCTCTCTGTACAGTCTCTTTTCCCTTCCTAGCTGCCCTAAAACTCTGATTTTACTCTTGATAGCTGTGTTCTTTCCTTCCTTGCTGTTCTAGAGTCTTTGGTACTAAATTGCAGAGAGTGCTACCATGTGCAAATCAAAGTGTAACCAACAGAAATCTGCAAGAAGAGGAAAAAATGAAGCAATTTAAATATATGGTTGATGAGTTATACTTTAAGTATATGTTCTTGCGTATTTTTAATTTACTTTGGCAAATACTATCTATTTACAATATCATAAAGATGAAAAAGAGGATTACTATTATACATTTGCTTTCAATGATACTGGTGGTCACTCTTTAATTTACTAAAAAAAGAAGGCAGGCAGACAAGCTATTGGCAGCATTCACAACATTGCTATTAAACTGTAAGGGTGAAATCCCAGAGATGCTGATGCTTGTACCCAGTAGTATCTTCCCCTTGGTGTGCTGCTGTAAAACAGAATTACATGAACAATAAGGTTCTGCTGAGGGTAAGGCACCCTGGCTGTGAATGCTTTAGGAATGTTGTTTTCTCAAGCAAGCATCTATATTGACAAAAAAAAAAAAAAAAAAAAAAAAAAATTCAGCAGAAGTGGAAGTTCTGAGTGTGGCTAATACAATGGGAAATTTGCCTTTTTTCCTGGCACACAACAGTCTTGTATTCCTCAGTGTGCAGAAGAATAGATTTGAGCTAGGGCAGGTTATATGCAGGGGAGTTACCTATTTCAAGGAAGATACTGCTTCAAAGAATGAGATTTTTGAAGTGCTTTGGGTTATCTAAGTGGGCAGAGCTTGTTCAAATCTAGTGAAGAATGCATTTAAACATGGTGAATGTCATTCTAAATACACAATGTGTGTTTCTGGCTATAAAGCTGTCACGTAGGGAAAGATGCTCATTATTTGAGAAATTATAGCTGAGTTTTTGCAAAACGCATGTAAGGTTTTCAGACTGCAGAAATCCAACGGAAAAGCTGTGGTCAGACAAGTCATTTCTATGCTTTGGGAGTGTGCTTATCTCCCTATTTATCAGAGTTGGAAGTATTGCAGAATGTTTTTCACTGCAATTTGGACACCATCCCAGATTATTTTGGCTCTTCTCCCTGAACTTTCATCATCTGTGTTTCTAATTCTGTGAGGGATCACTGGGTTTACAACTTTGCCATTACTGCCGGAGTGCTGAGGTCAGTTTGACTGGTTGCTTTGTAACTCCCAGTTTCATTCTGAGTTTTCTTTGAAATTCTTTGTCTGTGTGAGTGCAGCATTGCTGCTCTGAGCTTTTGATACCTCCCTGAGCAATTTGTTTAGCAATGAGGAAAGGTGTTAGAATTTAATGGGTGTCCTGAGTTAACGTACGTAATCCTCTGTGTTTAGTCTGTGCTTTTGCTTTTTCCTTCTTTTTATATCTTGCACCTTTTTGTTGCTTTTTACATTGTTAGCAGAAATATTTTGTTTAGTCTGACATGAAATACACCTCTTGCTCCTGAAATTCGTTCAAGTTTGCATAGTGTAAGTATGAGAGAAGAATAGATCAGAGAACAGAAAATTCAACAGAAACTCAAAAAAGCAATGCAACTAAGTGTATTCTGAGCCATCGGTGGAAAGCACTATCTTAAAGCAAAGCAGAGTCTTGCTTTAAGAGCCGGTTTTGTTTGCCCACAAGCACAGAATTAGTTAATAATTCAGGGGCATTTAAGTGAAAATAGGGTAGATCCTTTTTTTCTGACAGCATATGAGAGTGAGTAGGGCTATGTGGCTCCAAATGACAGTGCACATAAGTCAAACCTGTTTTCTGTATCTACAGCTTCATCCTGCCACCTTAATTGAGGCAAAACTTCTTTAGAAGTCTATGAAGTTTCTTCCTTACCAGTTGAAACCTTTAATAGTCTCCTTGGGACTACTCAGAATTTTGTCAGAGTAATTTCTGCAAAACAATAATTATTTTCCCAGCTTAACTAATTTGAAGCAGTAATTACTTGGAATTTGACAAGCTTGCATGTACTACTTAAACCAGAGAGACAGCTTAATACAGCTTCAGCTGAAATGTCTGGTCCCAAAATTGTGTTCTCTAGTAGTAATTTGCTACTTCTCTACCACGGTGTGTGGTATAAACTATAATGCAGTATTTCTTTCTTCTAGGAGTTCCCTGGACAAAACTACACTTGCATGGACATAACCTTCCCAATACTTCCTCTTATAAAAAATATGAGATTTTTTTTTTCCCATCCCACAGTATTTTCAACAAGTTATTTGATAACAGCTAGTGTTATAATAACACTAATGCTAACCTGTGGGGAAGGGAGGAGGGGAAAGAACTTTATTAAATGGGTTATTCCTGTCACACTGAAACACGTTACAGATGTTACACATATTCAGACTAAAACAGCTTCACCTGTCATGTCGATATGTACCAGGTTTCTCTGGGGCTTGTTAGTACAGAGAATGTGATGCCTGCTAGCATCTTCTGGTGTACTTTATTCCTTAGCCCTTTCAAAATCTGATTTGTTTCTGTTAATGTTTCTTTTGATTTGTGGAATCTTCTAGATCCCACACCAATATTTCTAATGAGTGCATCATCTAAGCCACATGTCATAGAAAAGGAAGCAAGCCAAAAAGACTCGATCAGTGCAAGTATAAGCCTAAATAGAATGGTTTTTGTGTGTACTGCTTTTGTATGACTATTAAAACATTCATAGCAGAATTATATTTTTATCATGTCACTGTTCTTTTGTTTGAAGTGTCTATGAAGTCCATATTGCTGTAATAATGTTTTATTGTTCTATGCAGCCAGACTATCACTGGTATGTTCCGGACCAGTTTCCGCCAGATGTTCAGCACAAGGCAAATGGTAAGACAACAGCTGTACAGAGCATATTTTAAACTTTTTAAAAATGAAGACCTTTGAGGGTCCCCGACAGGGATGCAGAGTAAACCTTCCTATGTATCTGTTGATTGCTTACATGACAGCTTTGTCTCAGAGAGCCAAGGTTGGTGTATGTGTGATACAGGTGAGGTTTCTATTGTAATGCCATCTACATTACAACTTTCAGCTTCATTGCAATTCATAAAATGTCTCTATTACACGTTAGAGGATCACACATTTGCCTTATTTAACACCTAGTAATAGTCCCAAAGAAATATATCCTCGGAGTATCCTTAGAGCTTCTGTTCTCCAGCTAAGACCACATTTAATGATGTGCTGAACCTGGGGGCCAAGAAGGGGAAGGTTTTAGAAGCCCTTGGTAACAAAGTACAGGTTTTAGGATCTTGTTGCACCCTAAAGGTAAAATGTGCATTGATGTTCTTGATCTGCTCTGATCGTTCAAAGTGCCAGGTCTGGAAATAAAGGTGTGTAAATGGACAAAATTAATTAGTTGCCAAAGTGTTAGTACAAACTATATCGGAAACCAGGAGGAGTATTTAATATTTGTACCTGGATTTGAAATCACGCCAAATCCCTGCATGTCTCAAAGTACTTGTTTTAGATCACTCAAAAGATGGATGATGGAGAGCACAAGGAAGAAGGGAAGTTGTTCTGGGTGGGAATCCAGCCCTCTGGATTTTCTCCTTCAGAAACTCTCCTAAACCACCCCTTTCTGCTCAAAAGCGGTGGAGAATTTTGGCCCATGAAGTTTTGTGTTTTGCTCTGTTCTATGTCTCATGGTTCTTTGGTAGAGATACCATCTCAGATGAATGATACATTATCTTGTGCTGCAAGGGGACCAGCAAAGTTTGCTGGTGTGCACTGCAAGAGCATGTGTGCTTCATGTGTCTACTGTTTCACAGTGTGAGTGGGTACCATGTGAGGTGGCAGGGGCTCATCACCAAAAGCTGTTTTGTAACATCTAGAAGAAGAAGATGGCTACAGAGGAACTATTCTGTTATTGGTTGTCCACATTTGCACAGAAGAAAGGGTGGGGTGGGAATGTAGCTCATCAAAATGGAGGATGAGCTTCCCATAATTACATGGCAACTGTTTGGAAGGGTTCTGATGTGGTCGTAGGGAAAGTAGTGATGTGACTACAAGAGAGGACACTAGATTAATTTTGAGTTCCTCCCACTTAAACTCAAAGTGATTTACTGCACCAGAGAATACAGGGAGGATGTTTATAACAGTGAATGAAACAAGTCCAGCGACCAGCTGCCCCAGGCACTACACTTAAAGGATCTGAAGCAAGAGAGTTCTTCTTTTATCCTGCTTGATTATATGACTTCTGGCTCCCTCAAAAAACTTTTTTCAAATCCATGCTCTGTCTTTCTATTACTGTTCCTTGTCCAGAGTGCCCAAATACCTCCTCCTCAATGGCACAGTGAGTAGGACACTTGGAGACTTTTCCCTTCCCTTTTTTGCTTCAGTCCCCATAAAGAGGAATTCTCAGTAAGTCCCACCATAGCACTCTGTAGGATGTTTACCTTAACGTCTTTGGAGAGCTTATTCTTCTTATCTTTACTGATAAAACAAAGATTTTTGTAAGCCATTGATTACTGAGAAGTCCAACTGCTACTATCAGTTAAAGGGCACTAGCCTGGGTTTATGTATTATATATAGCCACTTATATTAAATCTGCATTTAAGTGTTTTGAGAACAGTTTCAAAGATAGAAACTCCAAGAATACATAATGAAAGTAGTCTTGATGTTCCAATTTCTTTGTTCTATTTTGTATGACTGCTAATTACAATGGTGGGTTTAAATGAGTTAGTATGTGCAGCAGCATTCTTGAGTCTTATTTCATCTTTCATTTCCTCATTAGGTGATAAACTGACCAATAAATCTTATATCTTCTGAGACAGGGCTTCCTTACAGAAAAAAAAACCAGCAATGCAGCAACTTTTAGGCATGAGGCAGTTTCCTTTAGGAATGCTATTTCAGTAGATTGATGTTTCTAGGAAAAACCTTAAGTTTTCCTTAACAGATTTTCTTTGACACCAGGGATTTTCTTGAGGAATAATTACAAAATGCAGGTCATAGGTTGTAACTTTAGAGCTGACCACAGGTGAAATGAAACTGATTTTTTTTTTTTTTTTAATGATATACCCT